>JALBCR010000368.1:0-2500 GCA_030710515.1 Abscondita cerata | reverse complement strand
CTTTTTAAATGTTGAATGGATCTAGTACATGGTTAACAAAAAGCCTTAGAGGCTCTAGAAATATGTTTTCAGTCATCTAACCGGACGGATTTGTAAAACCTTTGGACTCCGCTGGAACACTCTTAAGCATAATACCTTGGAAATAAACCCTAGGGAACACAAATAGAGGCGGCAATGTTCCACCAGCAGCATTTATATAAGAAAACGTGGTTACCAGTGTTTCTCTCTCAGCGGACGCAATTTGGCCTACTTGTTTAGAACCTCTTACTGTTATCACTTTGGGCGGCTTGGCAACAGTCATACGATCAGTTTCATCCAGAATTCAGACCATATTAGAGGTAAATTTATGTTTAACATATAAACTTTCAAGTTTGGAAAAAAACATGGCTACGTTTGACTATTGAAGCTAGATGCTCTACTTAGAGATGTCTTTTCGAGTTGACGAAGTGATAGTTCCCTATTTCTTTTCATGAACCCATGAAGCCCGTGAATGCTAGCTTTGGCTAACACATTTTAGATGTTGTTTTAAGGTAAGATACCAATAATTCTTCTTGTCCATTAGAAAAGGTTATTCTACATATTGTCAGGGGCAATTTTTGCTTTTTTAACAAGCACAGTCAATAGATACTTTGATATGCGGTTGTCTTTAGGTACACTCTAAACGGAAAGGTTTTTATAATAACTGCATCCACAGCTTCACAAATTTCTTCATCAGTTTTTTGTATTCGTTTGGCCATAATTAATCAACTCTAAAAAAATTATCAAATTTAGTCCGTGCTTAATATTTTTATATTAATTTTATCAAATTCCTTGAATTGGACACTCTACTTTCCATGATTTAATTAATTTTTCATTCCCTATTTATGTTATTTACCAAATACGAGAATTCAATGCAAAAATTAATCATGTAATAATTAAATTTGAAAATAAATAAATATAATAAATATAATTTTTTTTTATATATAATGTCATATGTCAATTCTAGAAACTTCTGGCTTAGTTTGACCATGTATAAAACAGTCTAATTGGTATTAGCAGTTATATTAAAAGTGAAAACTGGTTTATATATTTCTAAATGCATTATATTTTTGCAAAAAATACCTAACAGAAAAATTACAGAGATTTTTGAAGGAATTGCTTACTGCTCCTGGTATATACATTACTTCGGATAATAATTATTTTCTTGGTGCCCTTTATTAAAAAGCTGTTCCGTCACTCACTTCTATTTTAGAAAAAATTTTGTCTTTGCAAATAATCTATATGACATAAACTCTCATATAGCGTTTCTTCGTCGCCATAGTCTTTGATTCCGAAATTAATTTTATTATTTAAGATGCTACCTTTCTGAAATATAATAATTTGTGTGAAATTTTCGACAACAAAATTAACAATTTTAGAAAAAAATTTTAAATATTAATTTATCAAATATATCCTGAATCAAGTACCTTCCTGTATCGTCGGGTGGTTTAGGAATACGTTCGGTATTTGATTTATCTTTTACCTGCTTTTCTTGCTTCTATTCATTGTATTCTTGATCTCATTGGAATTATTCATAATCCGTCATTAAAAGACTTGAGATTCGATACAAGGTGGAAGCTTTGAATTTTGGAGAAGTTTAATTTGATTTAAAGATACCTGACAAACCAACATTACAACGAAATTGGGATTCAGATAATAAAGAAGAAATTTGAAAATCTTTTATCTGTTTCTCAACCACCACATAAAGCTATCTTACTAGCAACGTCAGAACATGAGTCTGGCATGGTTAAAAGCTTTACCATCTGCAAATTTAGGAACTTTTAGAAAAAGTTTTACAAATTACGGTTTTTTAATGATTGATCTGAAATAGCCAACCTTATACCTGCATTTGTGGTGCAACTGTGGATCGTTTAGATCATGGTCTTTCTTGTTGTAAAGTTACGGAAGATTACGGCATAGTAAAATCAACAATATTTAAAACGCTTTCTTCTGCTGAATGACAATTATTCCCTAAAAAATGGTCGTTTATTAGTTTGGGATGTCACTCTGTGTGGATATTGGTCACTTCAACATATTTAAAAGACAGTTGTTTAAACTCTGGTTCTGCTGTTGCTTCAGCAGAATTTATGAAACATTCAAAATATTAAAGATTTAAGAAATTATGTATTTTACATTTTGCAGTGGAAACTTTCGGAACATGGGGTAATGATGCAAAATTTATTCTAAATTATTTCTTGGGGAAAATAATTAAAGAAAAACAGTGTACTTCAATCACAAGAATATCTTCAGCAGCATATTAGTGTTGCTATACAGCGAGGAAATGTTGCGAGTGTTTTGGGAACAGTGGTCAAACCTGTCAAATTAGGAGAACTGTTTTACGTGTTCTAAATGTAATAAAATAAATAATTATTATTACTTAAATGTTCAAACAAAAACCTATAGACAATAGAATTTTTATAATAAAAAGACAAGTAAATATTAATATAATTAGCAATACGTAACTGAACGAAGTACAATGGAG
>JALBCR010000367.1:352500-480550 GCA_030710515.1 Abscondita cerata | reverse complement strand
AAAAGTTACGTATTGCTCTTTTCTGTATTTGAAATCTTCGTATAAGACAAAGATTGGCTGCTTAGTCAATCGCTACGTCGTTACTACTCAAGAAAATCGATTCTACTAGTTTCAACATTCTATCAAATCTGCAACTTACTGATTCCAATTTTGCTGTTTGAATTTGTTTGAGTAATCGCAGGTGGGCTACCATTTTCTTCAAACTCGCTTCTTTGTAACTCCGCTCTTGAGAAGTTTGCTCACTCCGACGTACATATTCAAAATTGTCAATCTCAAAATTTTTTATTAAAATTGAGGAAAAAAAACTAAATCAATTTTGCAGTTAGTCTTCACATCTATATGAAAAACACTTGATTCAAAGTACTCGAAAAGATCATGACAATCGTTTAATCGTCATAATCCCATGGGTTGACGATCATAATACTAGGTGATTCATTTGACATTGCGAAGAAAAGTTTTTTTTCTAGAAAAACTGATTACTCGTTATTAATCGGAATCTTCAAAACATTATATTGATTTTATCGACTAATTCGATTCGAAATTAGCTAACATAAAGCAATTCGGATCAATATTAAATGAAATTGATACGCCGATTAGGAGCACTAGAAGGAAATTACACTCGTTTCAGTATTGACCAGTAGAATTTGACGACACTTCCAATATCTCATGAAGGGTTAGAAATTCGAAAGTTAAAGGATATTTGTCTTTCAGCCTTCCTTTCATCAATAAATAACGTGTTTAACTTGGTCTCATTAATCTACTCTCCTATTCGGAACAAGGTTATGATTAGCTGTTTTAAAGATACGATGTCTTGTTGGAATGATGCCTGATTGAAATCCATTATTCGAATCAAATCAAATAAACAAGGACAATATTGTTTTGATTGACTGCATTAGTCAAATTTCTTTCAATTCGAAGACTAATGAAGCGTAATACAAAGCATCTTTCACAAAATAATCGGAAGGATAATTGAATGCTCTTCCATCAAGGAATATTAGAACTCTACTTGACGATAACACTTTCATGATCTCTGTTGCATAACGATAAGGATGTCGTGTTTGCATCCCATACACTTACATATGTGGAAGTCAGATGGACGAGTAAGGAAATCTTGTTTTGTCGTGTTTAAAAGTCATTGTGGTCCAGGCACTCTGCTTTTAATGATATTTTTAAGAAAGTTTTTGAGAGCGCTATGCTCCATTCAGTTTTGGAGCCATCTGGAGTAATTATAATGAATCAAAGACCTGACAGGATGTCAACCATGTCAAATTGGAGCAAATCTTTTTACTTTAATCGGTGTTGTTTGTTTTATTTATTTATTTTAAAATAAAATATTTTTACTTTAATCGGTGTTGTTTGTTGAAAAAGAATCAGATAATGTTGAATGAATAAATTAGTAAAATTCTACTTAATTAACTATATTTTTCTAAATGGATCCTTCATACCAGTTTCGTTATTTAATCATTAATTTCAACTGCAATAACATTACGCTTAGAAAAACAAACAATTCGAAATTGAGGTCACTCAAAATTTAAAAATCTCTTTTGAAATGCAATTAGTAATTTTGTAGGAGATAATGCATCTTTTATGCGTTAAATACCAATCTTCATCTTATAAATTATAAATAATTTGTGGAATAGAACTGATATTGAGAAACGATCTGACGCACAATAATTAACTCCGAAAGTGACTACATATATTTAGAGAATTTAGATATTAGAAATGCAAAAGTCTGTTGTTGACAATGGATGAATGTACCTAAGTAAATGCAGTGATTTATGTGCAAGTAATTATTATAATTTCAAATAAAAATTAGAATAAAGAAGCGCGAAATACATTATTATCACAATTTATATCGAAGCACATGTTACACCTTGAGTAATCTTTTTTTTATTAAATATTAAATTTGAACTTGAAAGGTCAAGGTAAAACTCTAACATTTCAATTTTTGAATGCATTCACAATGTCATTTTTTGTACAGACGAATGCTAACATCATTAACACTTTGACTGTTGTAAGTCTGCATTTTTTAATACGTAATTACATTAACATATCGTATAAGATTCCCATCAAAATTTAATTAAAAACGAGTTCGCAGTTATAAGGCAACATTTATTTGTATTTTAAACATGAAAAGTAGACGTACGTTGATTATACCACCTCCAAAATAGTAAAAAAAATACTATTGCATCCACCGTCGAAACGAAAAAATGTTTTAGTTAATATTCTAAGGTATTTTTATTATCTAAACCTTCATTAAAGAGCAAAATTTTGAAACAAAATTTTTCTTTTAAAATACACATCGTTTAACCAAAGTCAAACAAAATTGGTAATCCATAACAGTAACAAGTCCAAAATAGTTAAATTACTAATTTTAAAGATTAAAGTGACTTAAATTAAAACCATCCTTTTATGTATACAGGATATCTCTACAATTAAATTTGAATTTTGCAGACAAATGAATTTATTTTTCTGTTTTCATTTTAGAGAAAACCACTATGCAATTCCTTAAGTAAATTGCAAAAATTTATTTTGACGCTGACTTTCAAGAAGAAAATTTATTTCTATTATATTCACTAGATTGTGACTTATAGATCATACTTTTTATTTTGAATCAGAACCGTTGTAGGCGATGACATTAATTTGTTCGCAGATTTCCAAAATATATAATTTGTAAAACTTTTGTTTCATATTAATTTTCGATTTTGTCATCATAATAACTATTAGTATAATTCAAATATGTTTCAAAACGAGATCTATATTTTAAAACTTATAAAACTGATCATCGTATACTATAATTCTTAAAATAACAACTCTCATCAAACTGCACATGACTTGATGAAGCCTACACTTCAGCGATGAAAAGTTCTCCTCACTGCACAGTGGTTGAAAAAAAATAACTCTCCTATAAACAAATTTAAATTAAGAGGAAAATATTCATATATTCAGCATTACCCCTTTCATCCAAAAAAAAGAACCTAAAATACAAATACGTGATAAATGTTATAAAAATAAATCATTTTTCCCTTTCCTCTGAAGAGAATGGTTAAAATTGACCTTTTAGAACGGCTGGATTAGAATCTTGTTACTGCACTTCTATTACAATTTTTTAAAATGTAGGAACGACAGAGAGTAATAGAAATAATATTTAGGTATAAATCTTGAATAAATAAGTAGTAAATAATTTTTAATTTCGTGGTTCTTTCCGAAAACAGAGGGTAAAGATTGAGATTCAAAACAACTGATAGCTTGTTTAAATGAGATTAGTACCAATCTTCTGTGAACCAACGAAATCTTAGTGGAATATGCAAAAATATTGCTTTTACAATTTTCTAAATTTTCTGGTTCTATCCTCGACTATTGTTTGTATAATAATACCAATAAGTGTTTCTATATAATATTTTTGTAAACTTTAGTGTTTATGTCATCATCATCTGGTTCATCCTTTTGCAATGGTGAACAAGAAGAGCTCTTAAATTTTTTCCTGGACGAGTCGAACCATTAGCGTAGAATTTAAATCGCAAAATCGGTTTTATCAAAAGCATATAGGCAAGAGGAAGAAAAAGGTTCAGGGTATCAAAGAAGAACAAGTCTAAACATTGTGGCATTGTGAGAGTAAAAAATGACTAGTAGATGTAAAAATGAGTAAGAATAGATAAATTGGGATGTATTAGTAATAACAAATATAGAAGAAAATGAGAAAATTATCTCAATATAGAAAGAAAAAATATAATCAAATTTATATATTTATATTAATCTTATGTCGCCCGTCACGGTATATTCTTTATTTATACACACTCCTCGATCAATTGTCGGACATGTACCCTTTCAGTCTGTCCTGACCTTCCTGTTAATCTCTTTCGTAGCCAGGGCTTTCACTAATGTATTATCATTTTCCATCTGTTGTTAGTTTGTGACCTGCATAATTGCAATTCAAATTTGCTACATGACTATTGACATCCCGATGATCTTTTATGTTGGTTTCTTATGTAATCGTTCCTAATTCTGTATTATTTTGATATTATCTTTGTTACAATCCCATACCTGGCCTGGATAGGTTTTCCCCAGATTCAATTAATACACACCTGTACATTCGAGTATTATTTCAGTTGTAGATTTGCATGTTTTTTTAATTTTTTGTTTTTTATCCATCATATCATTCAATTAATTCTACAGTGGATTAGAGCTTCTCTAGTGCCCATGTGTCGATTGCATAAAAACATTAGATATATTAAACGTTCAAATTCTGTGACTTTTTTAATTAACCTGCAGAGGGTCGCATCTGTAAAGTGCTTTCTAAATCCAGTTCAATAAATTGTTTAGACGTTTTATCAATTCTAAACATTTTCCTACGTTAAGGATAGTTTGTGTTAAAAACATTTTAAGTACAACGAATAATCTTTTAGGGTTAAGTTGCAATAATATTTAAGGGTAGAGAAGCGTTGCTCTTAAAGTTGTGAAAAGTTGTTACAATTCATTAATAAATATACGTATTTAAATTTGAACTTAACCTTTGGTCCTTCGAGCAGAATGGTAAATAAAAAAAAATACTAGTATGCAGTAGAAAGAAAAAAATTAAGAAGTTTATCAGTCAAAGTCAAGTATAAGGAATAGCTGGCAAGAAATAATTCCATCTTCAGTTATCCAATACCAAGTAAGTTTATCCAAATCAAGTTAATCCTATATCGTTGCGTCTATTGTATTTGAACAAAATGGCAGTAGACACATTAAAATTAAAATGAAGTCAATAAAAAGTAGAGTAACTAGATTACGCAATTATATTGATGCGACCGAGAGCAATAATTTATAACATAAAAACAATCAATCAATTAACATCCAAATTATAGAAATTTCAAATTTCTACTTGGGAAGAATTTAAAAATCACAGTTAGAGATTTTGTTGTCATCTGAATCCGATAATATTGAATGTAATGCTTTCACAAATGATTATTTCAGGTGGAGAATCATTGCTCTTACAGTTGCAAAAAGTTGTTATGGTTCATTAATAAATGTACTTATAGAATTTGTATTTAACATAATAATTATAACATCTTATACATTATGTACTAAAGTTATTTTTAAATCCAGCTTGTTCAGAAAAGTCATCAAGTCAGGAAGTGTTCCCATTATTTGGCATACATTGTTCATTCAGGCATTTGATGATGACAATCTTTAAATCTTGTATTGTAGACTTTCCTCCTTCTTTTATTGTTTTTGTGTTCACTCCTTCACGTCTTCTTGATGTTTTCTTGATTTTGTTGATGCTCTTCATATGTTATTTCTTCAGAATTTACATTGCCCACTTCCTTTGCTGCTGTCATTTGTGGTCTACTCAAGTACATTTACTTTCTTCATATAGACTTTATTAATAATTATTAATTCCTCTTATAGTTGGTTGCAAAAACGACAATCGACCGATTAATTCATGATACTCCAATTTTTCAAAATACCCAGAGCGAGACCCAGGTATTCAAAAAAAAATAACAGCTGATTATTGAACCCATCGTTTTTTCTAAAGTAAACTTAGTAATAAATGAAACTTCTATAAACATGGAATACAATCTTAATCATAAGTATGCAATGGTCTTATTTTGTTCTCCTTGACAATACAAAAAAACTCCTTTTGTAAGTGAGACCAAGACGTGTTACAAGCAAAATATAGTTTTTCAAAGAAACAGTCAACCAATTAAATTAAATTTTTGAAGAAAATTTAATAAGTTTCCAAAATTTAATGAAGTAGAGGGCGCGCGCTTTTAGAACTACAATTGTATCTATGCCACTGGAATGGATCTCACGTCATCTTGGCGCATTTTCGTTTGTGACGTACATGTAGTTCCCACAGTGCGCGACTTCTAAAACTCATATTGTTCAAAGAAATTTCTAAGTAGATATTAAAATACAAAGATTTTACTGTGTTAACTAACATAGTTTTGAAAAGTAAAAACCACGTGAAATAATTGTATACATTTACATTTTTAATTGAAGTTAATGTTTAATGGAAATGATCTATGGGAGGAATGGTTAAACTGTTGTGGAAAGGGCACATCAGAAACGTGAATACATTCTCTATAGAGCTTGAAGATCCACAAATATTCTGTGTGCTTTCAGTCTGTACTCGGCATTCGTTGGTATCAGGAACTTGACGTAACCTCACGGTGGTTTTTATACATTTAAACAAACATTTTGAAAACGTGGTGGTTGCGAACGTGTTCTCTGTTAATGAAGAACAAAAAGTTGGAAGCTCCTAAACGTGTAAAATGGTCAAAAAAATCAACTTTTAGGTCAACCGCTTTTGTGATTCTAATCTGAACACAAAAAATACCACTTATTAGATGTATTATTCTCGAGCGGATAACGAAAAAAAGCGGTGCCATCTATTATAAACCACTACATAAGCAATGAGTTGACAGTGGTTAGCCATTTCGTATACAAAAGACATTCTTGTAATACAGTGTTTCAATTCCAAATATTATAGATGGGCGTTGTTCATTGATATGATCTAATTCTATGTAGCAAAACCAAAAAGATGTCGTCAAAGTATCAGAGCCAAAACTTTGGTTTCCATGAATAAGCTACTTATTGTTGGTGTTAGAGGAATCCCATTGCGATTAAGTTTCAAGAGATAACATTCAAATTATTTGAAAAGATTAATTGGATCATGGTTCATGAAAAGGTCAAAGCCCAATGAATCACGTGTGGTTCAACACACCTACTCTGTATGGTAGTGAATAGTGAAAACGCCTCATAGGGTCAATGAAGGGTTTACTTCATCGAAGATGGGAAAAATTGAATATTGAAGAGTTGATGACAACTGTAGTCAAGGGTGCGCGAGGGTCACGCATATCACTAAGGATAACTAAGGAGAGAAGAAAACGAACAGAATCAGTCTAATAGCAGAACCCCAAGAAGCTATAGAATGGGCAGTAAAACGACAAAGATTCATTTTATTGAAAATTTAATAGAAATCATAAAATATGTAGGTAAGGCAGGGCGATTTTAAAAATGCTACTAATATAGGGATTTGGCATTTCCAAGAAGATGCAGAAAGAAACTTCGTGATAGGTACCTAGAAGACCTTGCAACGTGAGCATACACATAAAAGATACATAAGGAGACAACAACAAATAGAATCTGTTTGAATGTTTGTTTGAGAACTTGCAACCCCGGTAAAACTAAGTAATGCCGTCTTAGATCCCAAAAATGCAAGATAATCCCAGAAAGGGAACGTCATAGGTTAATGTCAACAATCAAATTTGAAAGAATTTTTGACTTTCTATAAAGCTTCATAGTTATTTATTTATTTAATCGTATGGTACATTTTAATAATTGTATTGTGATGTAAGTGTTATGTATGGTGCCTCAGAAGATCTGTATAAACCTGTACAGTGTTGTGACGAAACCGTGTGTAATTGTGGATTGGTTCGTCTTGGCAAAGCATTTGCTTCAAGGTTTAGGAAAACCACTAAAACCTAAACATGCCAACCCTTACCCACCCTAGTATTCATATGTAATAATATTAAACAAGTATGTAAACATTATAGAAGGTAAATAAGAACATAAAATATAACAGCATGACGACACATAATAGACCGGTCAAAGCACCAGTCATAGTTAAACATCTTTCTTCAAAAACTTTAATTATGCAACATAACTGATTGATTAAAAAAGCAGGATTTTCTCGACATTTACCTAGATACCAGTTACAAAAATTGACTCTTCTCCAAAGTCACCTTCCCGAAGTCCTTGTACAATTACTGACTTATAAGGATGATTTTAGAATGTGAAGCTCTCTTTCGGCAACTCTTCTTGACGATGTTAATAAAATGTTCCAAAATGTTTGTTACTTCCAAACTCGGACAAATTTCTTACTAGTTGATGAAAATATGAAATTCGGTTCATTTTTGATATAACACTCTAACATATCAAATTTTTCTTCGTTAGAATTATATATTTTTAAAACGTTAAGTAACTACATCTAAACAATTTTAATTTTTTTATACGAACATCGAATTAAAAAAATAGCTTTTGGTAATTTTTGATATTGATTAGATGTTCAAAATTTTATTACACTTGAAGTAAACTGATATTAATTTACTTAAATTTAGTCTTAAATTTAGCACTTATTTCATATTATTGAGTTGTAATTTATTAAAATTTTCTTCAGTTTTTTTGTTATTTTTAGGTTGTAAACCTTTTTTTCTTGCATAAATGTTTAGCGCCTATTAAAAAAAAATATGCTTCTTTTATAGTCAGTTGCACAAACACAACTTAAAAACTTAGACACAATTATTAAAAACATAGGAACGATTGTTTTGAAGCATAGCTTAAGTTCAAGTAGTGTTTGTGCAATCGGCTTTCATAAATAAAAATAAAAATCCAATATGGCCATTAGAAAAACCTTACTTAATGATGTTTCTAGAAAGCCAAAACGTCCTAGAACAAAACTATTTGTCAATACTACCGTGACAGTTTCGGACACACTGTATATAACTTTTAAGATAACTCCATTTTTCATCAAATTTTAAGAAATTTTGTGAAGGTTAATATGCTCATATTTCACAACAACGTATCATTTTAAGTACAGGGTGTTGCAAAATGTATTAATATTTAAAGAGACATGACATAAGAATCTAATTTTTAGATTTGAAATATAATCACAAATATGTTTTTGAGTTAGCGTAAACCAGAACTTATTAATCTGTGAAATTATAAAGATTACAAATTTCAAAACGTTAGATAAACAACAATTAAATGTTTTTTTTATATAAATAAATTTAAGTGATTTGTCAAAACAGTTATTGTAGATTGTTAAGAAGATTATTTCAATTTCCATGCCTCCGTCTAATAAATTTCCAAGAATAAGCTACTAGTATTTCGAAAAATGAGATTTCAATCATTCCTCAACTTTCATTAACTTAGGTATTTACGACAAATATGTGTAAGTAAATATAAGTTAATTTTTGTATTTGGTTCTGTTTACTCAAATCGGAAGATATCGTACCTATTTTGGTATAAAAATTAATTAACATTTGAACTATGTTTCAAGTTGTTGCAGTACAATAACAAATAATTAACTAGCACAATCAAAAAAGAAATTTTCTTTAGAAATAAGAAAATTTCATGTTAGCGTAACGTTATAAAGATAAAATAGTTGAAACAATTCGAAGTCGCTTCCAGTAATAGGTTCATCCACAATACATCTTCATTTATGTCCAAGATTGAAATAACGTTATGGCTTTAGTTTCAACACTAACGATCTTGAGAAACCAAACTTTCTTACTGTTTCTGTAGTTTAGAAAAGTTCGTCAACGCAAATATAGTTATCATAATTTTTAAATTAATACTTTATCGAACCGCCATACTTTTTTTTTAATTAAACCGAAACTATTGTAGTTTTGGTAATAAAGTCAAGTACGTTAAAATATTAAAGAAGGACGATTAACTATTTGATGTATGTTCAAAAAACAATATGTAATTATTTAGTTATTACATGTAAAAGCTACAAGATTAAAGTAAAATAATGTAGGGTTTCAATAGATGACATTTAAAAATTAATTATTTATTGAGTTGTGTGTATGTGCTCCCATGTAATAACCATTAAATATAGGCGGAATTCTAAAATATGAAAGAAAAATTCCGATAACTTCAGATTATACATTTTCAAATATAATCTTCACTCTGCTAAACAAAATAAAACCCGAAATCGATTTATTTCATTTTGAACTGAAACGTAAGTTTAATTAAAGTGTTCTAGAATTTTTAATAACTTGCTAAGCATTCAAAAATGTAGGTGAAATAACAAAAATTGTAATTTGATAGTAAAATAAAACTATAACCACTCACGTAGCAATTTTCAGATTTAATACGTTTTAAAAAAGCTTTAAAATATTATTGGATCGTCGGTTAAAGTATTAAATGCGTCGATATTTTAATCTTTCATCGTATTATATCTGCATATTAATGCTTAAAATCCGAATACAAAAACATAGAAAAAAAATTATTTCTTTAAAAATGTACTTCATATAAAATTAATTAAAAAATATATAAATAAAAACAAAATAGTAATTTATGTTACCTGTAAGCTGTGTTATTTTGTAACGCATATAAAGCAATATCACACGAGTTACAGAAATCATCTTTTTCTTACGTGCTACATATACAGAGTGTTACAAAATATGTGTTCCAGGCTTAGGAGGGTTTATAGAGGACATTAAAATAAACAACTTTTTTAGTAAAACTTGTATGTTATACAAATAGTTACGCCAAAATTGCGCCTCATACTCAAAAATAAAAAAAAATTTAATTAATCTTTTCCACGGTTCTAAAACTATTGAAATATTATCAAACGTATCTTATGATATGTTTTTCACCATTCCCGATTCAAATTTCAACTTTTGCTTTTGAAAGTTTGAAATTCTTACTGGACAAAAATAAGCCCAGGGAGATGTTGGATTCAGAGCTACAGGTATGTAGATTTTGAGAACTAAAAACTTTATTTTTATTTTTAAATTTATGTTGTCAAACAATACATTTTAACATATTTCGTATTGCCACGGAACTTCTCCTTCGGGTGTCATAAAATAGTCTTTTAAGGTGTTTCTCACTTGCTGGGCATGCAGTGCACTTCGTCTGGGTATTCTGGGTAAATCTGCTAAGCCAGGGTGATTATCATTTCTCCAAGCTCCTGGAATAACGTCTCTTGAATCAGAGCAATCAGAATCGAATGTTCCAGGAGGGTTGTAAATGCTTTTAGATGCACTTTTTCTAAGAAAATTGTGCAAGTAACATCCTGCTAACGTCACCTTGCAAGCGGTTTGGGGTTCCAATAGCAATGGTTTACGAAATATTCTAAATACGTTAGATATTAAGCCAAACACATTTTCTGATATTCTTCGAGCCCTGCTGAGGCGATAATTAAATACTCTTTCGCTAGAACCTTTAGTGTGATTTCCTGCATATGGTTTCATTATATTTTTTGACAAAGGAAATGCATCGTCTCCAACAAAAACATATGGGCTTTTTAGTTCACTATTTGGGAGTTGATTTTCTTCAGGTAAATGCATTGTATTGTCCTCTAGAAGCTTATTAAATTTGGTACTACTAAACACGCCACCATCTGAAATGCGCCCTTGGCATCCCACATTAACGTAAATGAAGTTGTAATTTGCGTCAACTACGGCAAACAATACAATACTAAAAATCCCTTGTAATTGAAAAATTCACTGCCACTGTTTATTGGAGCCTGCAACGATATGTGTTTTCCGTCCATAGCTCCGACGCAGTTCGGAAAATTCCAACGATTGTGATAGTCTTCGGCAACGGCTTTCCATTCTGCTTCGTTTTTAGGCATCTGAAATAAAAAAATAATTTTAATATTTTTAATTTTATTTTTCAATCTTTAAACTGAAAACAGTTACAATAGTAGTAAAATAAAAAATATTTATATTACAGATTTCGGTAATGGATGCCGTGGACGATGCCAACGATGTGGATACCACTGATGACCTTGAGAACACGCAACATTGCATTTTAAATGATGAAAACAACAGCTCACAAGACTCTACGATGAGTAACTCACAGGCCAATAATGTTGAAAAAGCAAAGGACAATGTTACTCCAAAAAAACAGTTCAAGTCTCCAACTCTTGCTCATGTACCATCAAGGAAAAGAAGATTCGATGACTCAATGGTCAATGAAGCATACGAAGCAATGAAGCAAACATTAGCTGCAAAAACCAAAGGATGTGTTCACCATATGTGGCGAAGAAGTGGCTGTGACATTAAGAAACTTGCCTACTACTTATGCTCAAGCTATAGTGCAACACAAAATAAGTACACTTTTGTTTGAAGCAAAATTGGGAAATTATAATTATCCCGTAGCACAACAACCACAGCAGCAGGCTCCTCAGGCTCAGCATCAGCACTATTATCCTCGGTCTCAGCAACAGCACTATTATCCTCTGTCTTAGCAATATTTTTTGCCTCCAGCTAATTCCGGTGGCTTACTAACGATTTTACCGCCGCAACAGTCGCCGGAATCATATTCCTCATGTTCTTCTGGTAATCCCCCAACTCCTGCACTGTCAACTTCTACAATGACTACTGATGAAGATGAAGCTGTGGATAATTTCCTCACCCAGCTGCAAACTCCACGACATCATACGTCACAATAAACATAGATATGCGCGGTACTATTTTCATTTAGGATTTACTTTAAATATTTAGTTTTAGCTTATTTGTACTACTGTTATTTGTTCTTAAAATTTGATTAAAAAGTAACTATACTAGGTATTTCTTTTTTATATGTATCTCGTAAATAATAATAAATATTAAGTACTTACCTTTATATATTCTTGTAATACATCAATAAGGGCTTCGCACACCTCCAGAACAATTTTGCAAATCACCTGTTTTGAAATTTTGAAAAGATACATTAGTGAATGGTACGAATCTCCAGTTGATAAAAATCGCAACGTTACAGCAAGACGCTCCGTTATGGGAATGGCAGGTCTACAATTGGTATCTTCTTTACAAATTTTTGGCCCGATTTTTTGTAATAAATATTCAAATTCACTTTCCGACATTCGAAAAAAATTTCTAAATCCACCATTACACCTGTATTCAAGGCTCAATATGTTGACATCATCTTTCCTTAAATCCTCTATCAAATCGCTAGCATTGTATCTAACTCTACTTCGCAGGCTTGGTCGAACCCAAAATCTTCTTTTACGGGGAAGTTTTCTCTTTTTGGCGATAATAATATATGCGGCACAAGCAACTAATGCGTCATCTTCGTCTGACATGTTGATTTCGACTGATCGACAAACATTTCTGTCGATCTGGTGTGGACAGATGCAGTTTTGTCGACTTGCTAATCAACAACGTCGATCGACAGAGTCAATCGACAGTGTCGACTCAGTGAGGACGCAGCTTTAGAATTGAAATTGACCTAAAAAGAAAACAAACTATTCAGATGTTAATGTAGGCGGCGCGGCGGTATGATCAATGAAAGCAAATACAGTACAGTCGTAATTTTCTGCACACCACAAATGAAAGGCAATAGGAATAGACGATCAACAAGCAGCGGCTCCCAAAGCAGGAATAAAAGAACAGACCGGCCAAATTTGCTTTCTGGGCGAATATTTGAACTCGCGACCGAAGAAAGAATAATATCAGCGAAAGCAAATGTGCTAGTCACCAACTACTTATACATATAGACTCTAAACGTAAAAGAGGATGCACGTACTTGAAATTTAGTTTCCGATTCCAAACTATAGATAGCGCTAATACCAATTATTTTTAAAATTTTGGTGTTAGTGTCAATTTCTAAACAATTGTGACAGATAAATAATACATAATTGTGATGAGCACATCTAAACATGTTATAATTTATTACTTTTATTAAAAGAGTATTTTACATTTTAGTGTAACGTAGGTACTCACCCAATTTATGATTAAGTAAGTTCATTTATATAATTTAATTTCATACTGTCCGACTAATTGGTTTAGGCTTTCGCGGCCTTTGAGGAGTACATTAGGAAGGAGATCAAAATTATCTTGAATCCAACCAAGAAGATTTAGATCAAGAAAGGAGAAAAGAGGCCCTCTTTTAGCACCTGGAGTTTACCGTATATACCTTCTTCTTGTGGCAAAGTATACATAGGAAACAGCAAGAGATCGATGGTAGCTAGAGTTAAAGAACTGTCGTCTGAGATACAACGAAAAGTCAGCGGTAGTCGAACACCCAAAAAGCATCTTACGAAAAACCGGATTTAACCGGCGTGATGCAAGCCTTGCCCCCTTTGAACCACTATAAATACAACCTGCGAAGCCGAACTCATCAATCTACATCCAACATCGGAGATGGAACTACTTCTGAAGCAGCTGACCACTCGCGTTAGCAAAACGTTAGGAAGAAATAATAATTCAACGCCGGCCTTTACAACCGAATCTAGACAACACTAGTTTATACTGTCCAATAGCTGATTGTTCACAAATTTACAGATATGGGTCCCATAAAGTGTTGATTACCAAATTGCAGCAGTGTAACACATTGCCATAGATTTCCAATCCCAAAAACGCAAATAAAGAAATGAAGATCGTTGTCTGAAATGTCGTGAAGTAGTTTATAATCAAAAACGGGTTTGTCGCAAAACATTTCGATTTTAACTATTTCAGGGACACAAACGATTACTCTAGAAAGCGACAGTAAACTACCAGCTACCTGCTAACTTCCAATTACAAACTCTAGTTAAAAGTTGAACTAAGACTAGAATTAAAACACGGCTGTTCCAATTTGTGTAACGGTTTTTTTATTATTAACCAACTAACAGCCACAATTATTTTATCTGACACTCCCACCTGTTTTGTTTTACAAAACATTAATTACCACAGTATCCAATAAAATAAACATTTTACATTTAACAGTATGGGTACATAAAATAAATTATTTCCAGGTACCGTAACGGCACGGTTTCTTGACATTCCTTCCACTCCTTGTCATCACATCAAAAGGTTCCGGAACTTGAGCCGCAGGATTGTCCACATTTCCCAGAATTGTTTCAGATGGACTTTCCTCCATTTCTAGAGGAAACAGTCTTTGCAGAGGGCGAGTGACGACATCAGACTTTGTCCGAACCTCTGCAACTCGAGTATGTCCATCCTTTCCTTTGATGAGTTTGATGATCCTTCCCAAGGGCCAATCAAACCTCTTCTTATTATAGTTTCCAACAAGTACCACCAGTCCCTCTTTGTAGCTGGGCTTCGTATAAACTAGCTGAGCTAAATATTCCTTCCTGAACCTGGCTTGAAGTTGTGACTGCAACTTGACAACTTTGATGTGTTGATTTCTCAAGTCCCGTCCAAAGATAAGTGCTCCGTCAGGAAAATTTGCTCCTTTCGTTCCACGCAAGAAAGATGAAGGAGTTAATGGACGTAGATCACTATTATCTTCAGTCATTGTTGTCAGAGGCCTTTCGTTGACGACGAATTCTACTGCAGCCAAACAATTCCTCAATTCTTCATGACTGAGCTTTGCATTACCCAACATTCTTCTTAAGAGATCCTTGACAGTACGGATAAGACGCTCCCACCAACCCCCAAACCAACAGGCAAAGGCAGGGTTAAAAATCCAGTAGATCTTCTTAGTGCCAGAGCTTTCTTCAATCTCCTCCCAGTTGAGTTTCTTTATCAGATTATTTGCTCCCACGAAGTTCGTGCCATTGTCTGAATAGATTGTGGTAGGTCTTCAAATAAATAAACAAATCTTTGCAACGATGTCATAAACGTTGCTGTGTCCAACGATGAGACGAGATCTAAATGAACTGCACGGTACACAGCACAAGTGTAAAGCACGATCCAAACCTTTTTCCATTCCGTAGATGTAGAGGACCAGTCAGATCAACTCCAGTAGTAGTGAAAATATTGCCACTTGTCATTCTTGCTTTTGGTAGGGTTCCAAGCTCGGTTTCCATTGCTTTGGCATCATATCGCTGACACTTTTCACATGAATGAAGTACTTTTCCTATTGTCCTCCTTGTCTGCACTATCCAGTACTTTTCACAAAGGAATCCCATCAAAATTGTGCTCCAGCATGGCAGAAATTGAGATGAGTTTCACGAATAAGTGATAAGACAAGAGAGTGGTTGTTTGGCAACAGTACTGGATATTTGAACTGAGCACTGTCTTCACAATTCACTACGGCTGACTTTACACGTATCAATCCATCATCCATTACAACTGGCAGATTTCCAATTCTATTTATTTCACCAGTCTGCTCACTAAAGGCTTGAATAAGTTTCAGTACGTACTTTTAGCTGCTCTCAGCTCAAAAATTGCCAAAGACTTGACGAAATGTCTTTTTTCACCTTTCTTCACAACACAAAGCCACCTTCTTATCCAAACAAAAACATTTTTTAGAAACGATCCATACTTCAGTTCAATCTGAGAAGACTTTCTGACGTTAAACCAACTAACAACTGTTTTCTTCCTTTCAGACATAATTGCTTCTTCATTTTCGGTAACTATTGAGGTTGGCCAATTTTCATCGCCATCATATAACCAGGTTGAACCCTCCCACCAACGCAATTCCAGTAGTTTACTTGCAGTACAGCCTCTTGAAGGAAGGTCTGCAGGATTATTTTTTCCACTAAAATGTCTCCATTGCGATGCTGATGATGACTTTTTTCTCACTCGATTGCCAACAAAAGTGCCCCACTCATCATTTCTTCCTATCCATGCCAAAGCTGTTGATAAGTCACTCCAGTAAATTGTTGGAACGTCTTCATATCCTAAAGCACTTTTTACATGGTTTACAAGTTGAGCTCCAATGAGACAAGCCATCAACTCCGTCCTCGGAATTGTGATTCCCTCCTTTGGTGCTATCCTTGACTTTGCCATCAGAAGGTGTACAGAGTAGTTTATTCTTTTTATTCCTCCTCCCAATCCGCACTCCATTGAAATGGAGCCGACTCCGGAGAGATCCAAATAATAATCGCACATAAACCACTGCTGCATACGCATCCTGGCTGGCATCACAAAAACAATGCGATTCCTTTCTAATTGCACCACCATTAAAACAACGAGAAATCTTCACTTCGTTAATATTGGGAAGACTTGATACCCACTTCATAAACTCATTTTCATCATCATTGCTGCTGATTCATTCAAGGTCCAGAAATAATCCATCCAAACAAAGTAGAAATTGCTACTAGTCTATTGTTGAGCTTCCTCAAATTACCATTGATGAGTGTACTCCAATGATCCCTTCCTATCACAATATCTACCTCAAGAGACTGATTTAACTCACGTTTACAATCACTTATATTAAGGTGCAGACGAGCCAGTTTTTCTTGAGTTGAATATTGGTGATCCTAGGCACTTTTCCTCCAAGCTTTGGCATTTCTCTCAAGCTAAGCACAATGGAATTTTGTTCGTCAAAAATGCTGCTGATTGTTACTTCATGAACACTGAGCTTCTTCACTTTGGTGACCGTTCCATCAAAAAGAACATTACTGGATACTTCAAATCCTATCGGAGCACTGCCTATTTTCTTCACCGTGCTTGAGTTGATACAACTTCTCTGACATCCATCATCAAATAATAAACGAGCATATCATTTTCTCCCACCACTTCCATATACACTGACAACCGCAGTCTTCAGTAAAACCTCACTGGAAGAAGTCACATTATTTTGGACTGAAGTTGTTGCCGGTTGAATTGGTGGAAGAGATACATTTGAATGCGCTGGTTCTTCTGCTGTTGATAGATTGCTTTCTTTTGTTGCACTTTTCTTAAGTATTTCACAAACAATAGTATGATGAGGTCCTCGGCAGACATGACACTTTACAAAAGTTCGACACTTCCTCCTATGATGTCCCTGCCTGAAACACTTCCAGCAGACCCTTTTATCTTCAACAATCCTCTTCTTTTCTTCAAGAGACATATCACTTGCTTTTCCACAGTTTTCGCTTGCATGTCCCTTACCACAGAAGATACATGACGACTTTACTTCCCTTGAAACAAACCAGATGCTGTTGCTGGTGTATCATTCTTCCATTTTCTTTCTTGATGTGATGAAAAAGAACTTTCTTTCTTAGCTAAATTTCTGGAGTTGTCTTTGAAGCCTTCCTTGACGAGATCAATCTGTTGTTGATGTCGTACTTCCTTCTTCAAAACTCCATGAGTATATCAAGCTTTGACTTTTTGTCTCTTCCTTCTGTCCATTTCGCTGAGAATCTGTACTGCGTTGCCATAACTGCAGCACCTTGTCAGGAAGACTTGATTCCACTAACGGAAATATCCATGTTGCTGGGTCCTGCGCTTCTAACTTCAAGGCCTTCAGCGCTTGAAGGTGAAACTCCAGCTTTGAGTACATACACGAAAGAGATACACCTCCCTTGCTGAAACATTACCAATTACCATCTTCAGAAGCTCCCTCACGTAAACTTGAAGTAAGAGATCTTCTCTTCCAAATCGTTCATTCAAGGCTTCCACTGCTGCTGGGTAATGTAGGGCGGTTTGTGGAAATGGTGCTATCACTTCAAGGGCTTCGTATCCAGCCTCCATACTCTGAATAAGATTTTGGAACTTCGTTGCGTTATCCAAATCTTCATTTTGATGGATTTGCTAAAACTGAGACCAAAACGTAAGACATTCCTTCAGATTGCCTCCAAACTTGCGCAGTTCGATCTTGGGTAGATGATAAGACTTTCGCTGACCTCCAACACTTGACTGGGCTATTGATGGTACAGGTGAATGCTGTTGAGTAGTTAATAATCCTTCGATTCTGTCTTGCATAGTGTAGAATTGGTTATTGTAGTCCCTCATTTCACTCAGTTCCTTCCTTGTTACCTGTTCAGACGCATCGGTATCCAGCAGATGTGTCTTCACTTCACTGTCAACAAGTTCCAAGCGATTCATTGTTTTTTCTAGTTGCCTGAAGTTTGCTCGAACTGCTGTTTAATTTAATTGGCCCACGAAAAGCAAGTTCTCAAGGTCCAGGTGAATATCGTCGAACTCCAATCTTGTCAGCTTCTGTGTCCTCTTTAACTTGTCCATTTGATTAATTCAACGCCTTCATTGACAGCCGTTCGATTTAGTTTTCTTGTTCTAGGCATCTTAACTGAGTTTTAACTGTTTCCACTTTACAAACAATCACTTAATTGCAATTAGCGTATCTCGGTGGAACCTCCAAAAAAAGTTGTAGAAAGCGACAGTAAACTACCAGCTACCTGCTAACTTCCAATTACAAACTCCAGTTAAAAGTTGAACTATGACTAGAATTAAAATACGGCTGTTCCAATTTGTGAAACGGTTTTTTTATTATTAACCAACTAACAGCCACAATTATTTTATCTGACAAAAAAATTTTTTTTTTGACAAACCCGCTTACTAGACTACTACTGTGGATTCTACAATTACATTACATCGAAAGAGACAATTTAAAACAAAGTAGTTTTTGCATATTTGCATTAATAAATTAATTGTACAATTACTACTGAGAGAACTCGAGTGTAAGTTCATTATTGTACAAATACGTATAGTTGACATAACGCATAGTTGACATAACGGATTTGTACAATAGTGAACTTACACTCGAGTACTCTCACTCCTGAAGAGTCCCAAAAAGACGAAATACCTCTCGAGTGATTCTCGGTGTTTGTTTCTATTGTACAACCTCTTGCGAACTTACAGCAGGTGATTCGAGATTTTTATTTTTGCTAACACTTAGTTGGCTTATAACTATTGAAAGATCGACTTATGTAACTGTTTGACATACCTGTCGACAAAGTTGCAAAATGCGAACCATTTACGTACGTGATCGCTAACAAGAGTCGACGCTAGGTGTCGCTAAAGTTATAGTTTTTATATTCCTTTCGTTTTGTGGTGGCACGTTGGTCTCACGCGGCAGGTGACAATGTCGCAAATCTTGAGTAGCCGTGTGAATCTAACATGTCATCACGCCTTTGTTGCGTGCGCCGCACTTATAAGTCAGTATGTAGCGTGATGTTTCCCCCTCTTATCCTTTGTTTGGTAATTCGTAATAAAAACATCAGTTCAATTATTTTAATTGTCGCTATTGCAAACGCAAGTGTAAATCAAATGATTGTTAAATTCGCAATAACAATAGTAGTTTACTTCGTGTAGTTGTGACAGGCAAAAGTAGAACAAATCATGCCGTGTTCATATGAACAAGAATAAGCTTGTTTGCTTGCCCTGTGAGAAGAGTTACATTAGGATGATGAAAATGGCGGTGTAGTGGATGAATTTATAGCTCATGCCACATCATCTTCTGATGAGTATGATCCTGATTTAGAAAGTTCTGACTCGGATTCCAAACTGGAGTATTTACCTCTTGTAAAAAATCAAGAACAAATGCTGCTGGTATTGGTGGACCTCTTCAACTTCTTGGAAAACAGGACCAAGCCTTGCACTGGGAATGTTATAAATACCTCCAAATTCCACAGATGAGATCTTTAAAAAGAAGTTCCAATATACATAATGGCTCTGATGATTATCCAGACACTGAGATCCCTACTAAAAGTCTCAGATTAACCAAGTTGATGATTTTCTAGTGTATTTAAAACTGGATAACATTTGAAGTTGACATCCTGTTCAACGAGCTAATCAGGTTTCCATGCTGATCTGTATCAGTATTATAACAAAGATCCATATTACTTTTCCAAGATTTTCATAACTGATGAAATACTAAGATTTATTTGTAATTAGTATATAGATTATACCTGTAAAAAAAAAGAACTTAGTTATGATACATTTCTTGAGGTTGAAGCAAACAAACTCCTCTGTGATGATAAATGTCTTCAATACCCTCCCAAAGCACGTATGTTGAAATGGACACCTACAGATAATGCAGAAATAGAAAATTCATTGGTATTATTTTTATGGATGGGCTTGTGTTCTTTTCCAACACTTTCATCATATTGGCAGAAAAACTTATTTCTTATGAAAATGGAATTCAGAAAGTAATTGAAATTGTTCAAACATTCCTGAAAAGATAGCATTTCAGTAATAATGAAGAACTCACTGAAGACAGATTACACCGCTTTTGGATAAGCTGGTGGAATAATTTCATAAGTCCAATACCACCATGTGAATACTTGCTTGCACAGACGAGACCCTTTGTACCATTTCCTCGGGGGCGATTGTGTTTCCAGCAGCATATTTCTAACAAGAAACATAAATTCGGCATCAAGCTTCACCAGTGCCTTTGAAGATGGTTATACATTTGATTTTCAGTATATTGTGGTAAATCGAAAGATCCGAATGTATGAGTGGCTTCAAGAGTTGTAATAGACTTTATGGAAAATCTTTTAGACAAGGGAAGAAAACTGACAACTATTATACCTCAGTAAATTTAGCATGTGTCCTACTACAGCGCCAGACACATATTCTTGGTACTATATGAGACCTGACAAAATTTAGTCCTAAAGGAGTCATAGATAAGACGCTGAAAGTTGGCGAAGCAGTGGCGGAAGAATGTAAGCAAAGCATAGTGGTTCAAAAATGGAAGGATAAACATGATGTTTTACTCTTAAGTACAATATATGGTAATGAGATGATTACTGTACTATAGTAAAGAGATAAAAATATACAAAAGCCTAAAAACGTAATAAAATATAACAAACATAAAAGTTATACTGAGTGGGCCAACGCCGACGAAACAGAGCCAATTGCAACCGTATCAATAGTTAAAAAAAAAACTCAGACCCGTCAATGTTATTTCTGAGGGGGACATCTTTTCAGCCTGTCAGCATTCCAGTATTACCTATGGTTTTAACGGAAATGACGTCACATCAAACTTTTTAAATGGCAACCACAGTTTTTGTCCAAATCGGATAGACACATAAAATACTTTTCAAAAAACCCCACATGTTGCTAGTTTCCTTTGGCCCTTCGGCTAGAACAACCGTACAAAAACCCTTAGAGGGTCGTCATATGATTTCGCGGATATTGTCATTTACAAAAACAAATATATTGCAGTAATAATTTAATAATGCAATTGAAAAAATTAAAAAGATGTACCCCTCAGATATAAAATTGACGGGTCTCAGTTTTTTTTTTAAATTCTCGATGCGGCTACATTTGGGTCTGTTTCGTCGGCGTTGGCCCACCCAGTATAGACTTATCCGACCAGTTGAAATCATATAATACGTGCCTTCGACGTAGCATGAAATGGTACAGAAAACTGGCCTTTAAACTGTTGACTAGGATAGCAATAGTGAACGCACATATTGCATATAAAGAGGTTACGAATAATAAAATACCAATTACTGCCTTCAGAGAAGCGGTGATTCATGGTTTGATGAAGGCCGACCGGCGAGCAGAAACAACTGTGAATAAACAGGTTGTAGAGACTCATCATAAATTGGAAAATGTTGGCCGGTCTAAAAGGCGCCGATGTTCAGCTTGCTACAAAAAATAACGGTAGAAAACCAAATCAGATGTAAGAAGAAGAGTAATTTTCTCAAACCACATCTAAAGCCTGGCAGTAACCAATATTTTGTTTGGAGTGTTTCTTCAACACGCATACAGTCAATAAACTGTAAATGAATTATGACCTGTATATCATTTCTATTTTAAGTATTGTTCTTTTATTTTGTAGGCAAATTATTATAATAACACTGAATAATAAAAAATATTTTACTTCTTTTCATTTACATGGCGGAATGCGCCGGGCCTCGTGGTGATTCTTGGTGTCTTTACCAACTCGGCCAAAGACGAGAACCTGTTCTTTTAGCCGTACTCTTTCCAACTGTATGGTATTTTAATAGGCTGCGATTTACCATGTGTGGCGTGATGCGGCCGTGTTACGCCGACGATAAGTGAGGATTAACGCGCACTCACATGGTACTCTACGTGTTTTAATATTCGTGTCCCATATTCGCTTTAGATTCCACTTTATCGTAATGATTTGTTTTCTTTTTCCGGTTTTTAATTGCGTTATCATTTCTTTCAGTTTCGTCCTTGTTTTGGTATTTTAATTAGTTTTTTCGTTTGTATCTTTATCTGGTAGGCTACTTTTAATCTATTACTTTTCTTTCTTCTCCATTTATTGCCAGTTTTTCCAATTTTTCTTGAATTCCTTTATTTCATTTTTGTGTAAGTACCTTTCCTTTTAAAGTATATTTCCTTCCTTCATTAGTAGCCATTCTCTCTAAATATTTGACTCTGGCTGTATTCCATGCTTCTCTCTTCAATGAATCTGGTCTATGTTTCCTTTAATTTCTTTCTTTACAGATGTACACTCATGAAATTTAAAACTTGACACCACAATTTCTGTAAACAAAAGTTTGCACATTGTGAAGCGGGCTTAAGGGTATCATTTACAATTCTAACAGCAGGTAGTCTCAGCAGGGGTTATCTTATAGAAGGACTGTAGAATGAATCATTACACTAAGCACGTTTTAGAAAATAGGTAATTTACGTTGCTTACTTAATTTTTTCTTTAAAGAATATATTTGAAGGTATCGCTAATTAAACACCATAGCTCGATTAATTATCGAATCAAAATTTTGTTTAGGAAATGTTTACAAAATAAAATTAGAAATAATTTTGATTTAAAAACGTCTACAAGCAATAACTTTTAAATTAAATCAAAAACTAAACATGGTTATTTGGGTTGACTGATTATTACTTATTTTTAAATAAATCTAACCTACTAATTATTGTAAGTTATTAAAAAATCATTAAACTCTCTATTCATAATATTTAGTCCTTACAAAATGTATATTTTATGACGTTTCATTTTTTCTGTAGTTAATATAAAAGTGAAAATAAAAACTAAGGCAATTCTTATTGTCAACGTATATATTTAGTTTTTGACAAGAATTTATTACATAATTATAATTAAGATACCAAGTTATAGTTTAAAATTAAATGAAAACTTTTTTTTAAATAAAGGTATTACTATATAAATAAATATAAGAAATCAATAATGGGTGTGACCTCCATTATTATTGATACATTCTTGGAGGCGTCTGCTCATTGACGCTATCAAGGTATCAATATAATTAATATTAATCGTTTCCCATGCGGTATCAATGGCTGCAATTAGTGCATTACGGTTTACTGGTATAAAATTTGGCCCTTGTTGTCTTCGGATAACAGCAAGTATTCGAGCCCAAACATTTTCGATAATGTTAAAATCTGGGCTTTTGCTGGCCAGGGTAACAGCTCCAAGTTATTTTCGTATCCAATTGCGCACAACCCGCGAAGTATGAATAGGGGCGTTGTCCTTTAACAACAAAATACATTATGAAAATGTTAATTCAACAGATCCCGAACTATTTTTGGAGAAAGTATAGTGAAATAAGAATACTTACTTGTTGGAAAATATAATCTTCGTCTGGATAAAACACTTCGACTGAAGGTTTCATAATAGTTTCCAAAATATCTAAATACGCAGCAGAATCAAGACGTCCATCGATAGCCCAACAAACTCCTGGACCCCGCGCGCTAACCCAACCCCACACATTCACAGAAAAATAACCACTTCTTTTTTAGGACATATGTGATTATTTTCGTAACGAGTTCCTTCCATTCTAAAAACTTTTAGTGGTCCATCGTTGCGGCTATTGAACGTTTTTTCGTCGCTAAAAATCACTCGATTCCAAAATTCCAAAGGTTCGTTCACATATCGCCTTGCAAATTCCAGACGACGTCTCATATTTTCGTCACTGAGAACTTCTTTCGCAGCAGCATTATACTTCTTTATTCCCATCTCCTTTAATCTTTTTGTGCAGTTATACGGCATCCGGGAAAATGTGTATCTGCTATAGCCCTGGAGTATGTAGCAAATGGTTGTTCTGTTACGTAATGAAACAACTCGAGATCTTGAGCACGTGTAGATACTTTAGGTCTACCACTTCCGATGGCTCTTTCCAAAGTGTGTTCAAGATTCCATTTTACTCGGTAATGCCCTACGGTGCTTTTGGTATATCTAACATACGTGAAATTTCACGCACGCTACGGCCCGCCGCTAATTCCGAAACAATCCGCGCTTTCAAATCAGCACCGAGATGAGGTGGCATTTTCACAACACTTGAAATTTTAAACTAAAATGGAATTTACATTTCTTACTTTATTTATTGGTTCACTACCCTTCTCAAACAGTAGGTAATTGTTTATTTATTACATACTTCTAATGACCAATGTAACAACCCTTAGAGCAATATGACTCAAAGGAAGTAAATTAAACAAGCAAGGATATTCTATTGTTATTGAAACTTATTCATAAAGTAAAGCCATTTCCTTATAATGCTAATGGACAGGATTTTCTTTTAAGTATTAAGATTACAATAGAGGACTTATAAACTTTCGAAAATATCTAATTATAAATATTTACACTGCAATTGCGCTTTTTCCTTAATAATTTCTTAGCAATAACATACACGTTCTTGGTTTTAAGTTGTCATAAATTTGATATGATATAAATTTGTGTTTCTAATATTACATCACAAACTAATCTTTATTCGCCAAAAATTGTTGCTTAAGTTGTAAAGCTTCGTACACACCTGAACAACAAACCGAGCAACAAACATAACAACGAACCGAAAGTCAAACAGAACGACAAACGATCTTTTATGATTTCCACAATCCGAACAACAAACGGAACGTTTGTGCTGTTCCCATAATTATTTTCAGTAGTTTTCAGTTCATATATATTTATTATGAGAAGAAAATTGCGGAAAACAAGAAGATAGTGCCAACCAAATTTTTACGCACAAAGAAGAGTAAAAATTATAATTTACTTCGCTTTTTTTATTTTGAAAATTTCCCGCCCAAATGATGCTAATAGGGACATCATTTTTTCTTGCATTCTTAAACACTGATTAATTTAAAACATTTTTCTTCTGTCAACTCCATAATATTACCTAAAACACAACAAACCCACAAAGGGAGGACAAAAATAAATAATTTAATTCTCCCGCATAAGTTTGTTCGCCGTTTTGTTTAGATTCGTCCAAACCTGCAAACGCATTCGCGCGCATTTTCTTTGATGTCGGAGAAAAACCGACAAGTTGCGGGAACGCCGCAAACCGTTCGTGGAACAATCAGGACTTGCGAATCTGTTCTAAAATTCGTACGTAGCACCGTCCAAATTAATGTTCCGATTGCCGTTCGGTTCGTTGTTCTGTTTGTTCCTCGGTTTGTTGTTCAGGTGTGTACGAAGCTTTACAATAAGCATATTAATATGAACTATATCTTATGAAAGGAGAGTTATGTAACTATAATTAACGACTTAACGTTACGTTTAGTTTTTTGCATTTAATTTTTAAAAGTTATTGCTTTGAACCGTTTTTTAAATCAAAATTATTTCTAATTTTATTTTGTAACATTTCTACAAACAAAATTTTGATTCCATAATTAATCGAGCTATGGTGTTTAATTAGCGATACCTTCAAATATATTCTTTAAAAAAAAAAATTAAATAAGCAACGTAAATTACCATTTTCTAAAACGTGCTTAGTGTAATGATTCATTCTACAGTCCTTCTATAAGAAAACCCTGCTGAGACTACCTGCTGTTAGAATTGTAAATGATACCCTTACGTCCGCTTCACAATGTGCAAACTTTGTTTACAGAAATTGTGGTGTCCAAGTTTTAAATTTCATGAGTGTACCTAACGTTCTTTACTATGATGTTATTTTTCTTCTTTCTTTTCTCTTGTCTTTTCAGTTTCCAATTCCATTCTACCTCCCATTTCTAAAACAAGTTACTGTTCTTTTATATTTTTCATTTCATTTTTCATCAGTTCCTCATTTTTGCAGTTAAATTCTCATTTGTTCTGTTACTGTGTGCTTAGCATTTCCATATAATTTTTGTTCCAATGTATGTTGTCGTTGTTTGATTTTGCTTTCTCGAATCTCCGCATATTCTTTCCAATTTCCATTGTCTATTACAAATTTATTTGAGTAATATTCTGTATGTTGTTGTATCATACCACGTAACCCATTTGACGTTTCGAAGGTTAGATTTGTATTTTCTTCATCTAATATCTAATATTGTAATCCCATAATAATTATGGATCTCTTTTCTGGACAAAGATTGCTGCACACTTGTCTATTTCAATAAATTCATAATATAATTATATAATGATGTTCTTTGAATGTGTTCACGTGTAAACATTAAAAAAAATTAGGCACTTTCGTGTTACATTTTTTGTTACACTTGTTACTAACCCGTGTACACTTAATGTTTACAATTAATTGTACGTTTATAATTATGCGTATTTCGTACTGATCGTAAGTAATGTAGGCTAACTTGGTTACTCCAGATTATATATTTTCAAGGGCACACGTGTCTAGAAGAGAAAGTTTCGTAAGTACGGAAATATACATACCTACTATAAACGTAAATAACCCACAAACAGCACTACTACGTCGTTTCACAAAAACAATTTAAGCAAAATTCCTAATAATATTACATAGTATCCTACTACTTAATTGTTGTATTGATCTAACAATAAAATCATTAGGCAGCGAATTGCGGTTTTTGTAGAGCTTCAAACTAGGAATGAACAATGTTGATTGATGACATAGTGCAATAAGTTAACGCCGAGGATCAACCGAAACCTTTAAATCAAACAGGTGTTTGAATACTTTTAAAATAATAGTCCTTTAATCCATTGATAAAATCCAATTGCAAATGGCTAGGTATTTCCAATTCATTAGCACAAAAAACGAATCCATAAAATAAATCCACTCAAACATAACTCACACAAAAAGCGCCAGAGAGTGCGTTACGATTCTGCGGCAGATTTATTGTCTCCGGTATTCAATTTACGGGCCAATTTGTGTCGAGTGGATTTAGCGATCGGATCTTCAGTAAAAGGGGTGGGGGTGCTAATAGCTTTTACACCGTGCTAAGGGTTAACACATCGTGTGAAGTACCACTTGACTCGCGTTAATCTTACAAAAACCAAAAAATACTATTAGGGTACACGAATCTTAAGTATCGAAAAGTTTCTGCGATTGTACAGTAAAACATAAAAAAGTTAAGGAGAAGAAGATGAAATACACAAAACAGTAATAAAAAAATTGTCATTTTAACAAATTTTTTACAGATGTAAACCTAATTCAACGGAAGTCATTTCGATACTTGTTGAATAAGTCATATAACTGTATAATGGAGCTATTATAGTAACAATGAAATAATTGTGTCCATCTCCATCTCTCAATTTCATACAAACATAATTATTTTCTAATATTGTATTATATAATTTGTATAACAATTAACAGTTAAAACTAAATACACATGAAATTGTTTCACATGTAAAGCGCATTTCACATCTATCATTGTTCAAATCAACCGTTAAATTCTTAATTCAATCAAATTTATTTGAACAAATAAGTTTGACAATGGCGGTGTTTCACACTTTTGTTAAATTATTTGATGAGTATTGGTTCAGTCTGGTTTTTTATTTCGTCATTGCTTTCCAATGATCAAATGTTTGTCAAAAACATACGATGTTGTTTCACACTATCAAATTTATTTGACGGAAACAAGTAAAACCAAAATATGTAGAATGTTTGATAGATGTCAAAAACGCCCTTAATAGTTAACTTTTCAGGCTAGGCATCTAGTAATACGTTTTAATACTATTAACAGTATAAGTGCTTATTTCTCAAACAAATGATCTTAATTTGGTATAGGCGCAATGGTCATCTTCTTTCCCATAACTATTCTCTCCACAAATTATTTTGACTCATGGATAAACGTTAATAGAGAGAAAAAACGAAGGGAGCTAACCTCATAGGTAAACTTGATCGTCTCAAATTTTGAATTTAAAATTTCTACAAATTGCTGAGGGCTGTAAACTTTAGTGTCGATGGCTGCAAAAACATCATCTACATATCTAAACCAAATTCTAGGAATTATTTTTTAAATCAGTTTCAAATTTTTTTATAAAAAAATGCATAAACAAATTTTTTAAGCAATTTTAACAAAGTTGGACCAGCTTAATTTTTTTTATTCATCCCCTCCAAGTCTGAAAATGGGTACAAAAGTTGTTTAGGAACTAGACCGGTTAACAATGTAAACGGTAGCGCTAGCGCTTGGCGTCAGTTACTGCGAGTAATTTTAAGTAATTTTATATTCCGTAGCGCCATCTACAATTCCTGAAGTGAAATATTTTGCGCGCGAACCCAGCCACTAAAGTTTTGTTAAACGGGTAAAAAAGACGGAATTATGATGCTCTATTTTTAAATATGGCCGTTATTTTATTTAGTGGCTTAGCAACTTCGTAGTCAAACGGACGCGTGACGAACGTTTTGTGTGTAATTTTCGTATTTTTTGTTAAATCTTTTCATACTAGTATTATGGCTCCGTATAATGATAGATGTTTTAATCCATTCAAAATACCTGTGCATAGAAAATCTAAGGACTTAAGAAAATTCACTAAATTATTAGCAGAAAAGTGGTCAAATGTAGTCAATCTAGCGAATTATCTACTCAAGCTTTACAAGGGTCTTACTATTCTCCTGAAGAAAACTCGCTGAATAAAGCAACACAGACCGAGGATTTGAGAGATAATGACAGCGAAATACTCAAATAATTAAAAGAAAAGTTCAATAACCCGTCAACGTCTGTGTCGCCAAAAACTATGATTCTCACTGTAGCCCCAAAATCGTGGGGTGAACGTCGGCTTGCTAAAGAGTTCAATACATCCAGGTGGCAGGCAAAAAAGGCCAGAGAACTGGTCGAAAAGAATGGAATTTTATCTTCGCCGAATCCACGGGAGGGGCGTAATTTATCTTTAGAAACGCTTGATCTCGTAAAAAATTTTTTACCTAAGAGAAGATAATTCAAGAATTATGCCTGGTAAGAAAGATTTCGTGTCTATAAAGTTGGACGATGGCAAACGAGTTCATGTACAGAAACAGCTGCTCATGTGTAATATCAACGAGCTCTATCGCCAATTTAAAGAAGAATACCCGGATTAAAAGTTGGCCTTACAAAATTCTTCTCTTTGCGGCATAAACAATGCATTTTAGCAGGTGATTCTGGAACTCATGTTGTGTGCGTTTATAATCAAAACGTTAAATTGATGATAGAGAGAGCTGGCATTCCGGATATTACTAAAAATACTGCGATCCCTCTATAGTCTGTATACTATTGGCGCGGAGTAATAAATCATAATTGCTTGAAATAATTCTTTATTTTCTTGTGAAAGCGGTACTTCTATGGTTAAGTAAAAACCAATAAATTCTAACCAAAATACGATCATTGTGCCGCTCTTGCAGCATATCGACCCATCTAGGTCTGAGAACAATGGTTTAATCTGTGTAAACACGTTGCCATCAGCCCAGGTACTCACAAAACGAGAATCATAGCCGTAGATGTGTAAATAAATGTGTATAAATTTGTGTAAATATATCTCTACTTATGAACTTATAGTAATGTAAATAAATCATGTAGATATTTTGCTTGTTTTTCAATTAAATCTTAACACGATTCATTTATACTACAAATTTATTAAATTTTATATAGGACGGACACCATAACCAAGCATATTGCCACTATTGCCAGGCGGGCGTGCGTCTTGGCAGAGCGCTTTGGCGTTTGTTACCGGTGTAGCTCCTAAACGACTTTTGTGTCCATTTTCAGACTTGGAGGGGATAATCTTTAGGCTATCTGCTATATTCGAAAAAAAAAATTAAAAAAATTAAGCTGGTCTTGCTAAAATTGCTTAAAAAAATTTTTTATGCTTTTTTTTATAAGAAAAAAATTTTTGTTTACTACTTTAAATATTTATTTAAAAAGTTTAACCATTAAGTATTTATCCCACTACTTGTTTAATTCAGTTACATGTTCAAAAAACTAGGCATTTCTGTTCAAAGCGGCACGTACCAGCCTGCAAGTCAAAACTTCACAGTCCTGTAACTCGGTAATTAAAATGTTCAACGCAAAAATATTTCGTATCGGTGTCAACACATATCGGTATAACATAACCAAAAATTATTCAAATCACAAACGCCGAGCTTTTTTAGTGGCTGGTTTGGTGTGAAATGCCCCACCTGTAGAAATGGACCGGAAAAGAAGTTTAAAGACTACGCCGAATTGTGTTTTCAATTCTACTTTAACTTGACCTTAAGTTTAAGCTTCAAGTTCTTACTTACTTACTCTTTACCGCTTTACTGTCCATTTAGCACCATTGCTTCTTTTACAGTTTCTTCACTATTCCTCCGGAACATAATACTCACTCCTGCATTTGGTATTAGTCCATTCTCTTCTGTTCCCACTATTGTCCTCAATCTTCTCCATTCAACGCTTTTGTTTTCCTTCAAAAATCACCTTATAGATTTTTTTTATTTTCCTTGATACCTTCATTCCCTCCATATGTCCCACCCACCCTGTTCTGCTGTTTTTTGTTCACTTGTTACAGTGGGTTTGTTATACCTCTCCTTTAATTAAAAATTTTGCCTACTCCTCCATTCTCCATTATCGTTAACTGGACTACAAAAATGTTTAGCAGTTGTTCTTCTTTTTTATAGATAGTCCATGTCCCAGATTCGTACATTGCAATTCGTTTTACTAGTGTTAGTACATTTTTAATGTAGAATTTATTGAAACATATTTAGATTAAGTCACGGAATGGGACGTTTTGGTATTGCCGTTTTTGGCGCCAAGACATTTGGACACCAGGACTTTTGAGCTATTTTGGCGCTAGGATATTTCGTCCGTGGATATTTTTTCGATGACTTTGTTACGTTTATCGGATGTTAATTGATTATCAACTTTTAATTTCTACAAATAAACAATCAAATTTTTTAATTTATGTGTTTATCGGAAATAAATGTATGCGTTTAATGGTCGTTTGCAACAACACAACTTAAACTTATGTAGCGCTTAAAACAGTCGTTGCTATGGTTTTAACAATTGTGTCTAAGTTTTTAAAAGCATAGCTTAAGTTTAAGTCGTGTCGGTGCAATCGGCCATTAAACTTATTTTTATCATAATTAGCAAATACTTTTTATTTAAAAAGCAATTGACAATACACCTAGTACATAAATATAGCGATGAGAATAAAAAATGCTCCCAGAAGTGTCATTACGCAATACAAAATTTAGATGAACCTAATATTCTATAATTTATATCTTCTAGAAAAAAGAGTTTGTTGATTACTGATTGAATTTTCAACAGGTATCTAAAAAGTAGGTGTAAAGTGCATACATACATAAAATAATAGTAATTCTTTAAATTTCGGCACTTATTACAAAAGCAAAAGAAGCTCAAAACGCCATTTTCATCGGAACCAAAGTAATAAATTGAAACTTTTCAAAGATGTTATTTTAAGTCACTTACAGCTGCGCATATATTTTTACTTCAAACAAAAGAGCATTTTAAAGTTGACATTGGACTGGAGTCGTTCAAATTTTGAATTATAATAATTGTTTTTGTTTTATAACTTGCTGCAAAAAAAATAGAAGAGCACAATAAAACTAAAAATAACGTTGTTGTAGTTACAAGAAAGAAAGACACACAGAGATTAATAAAATAAATAAGTAATTAGATAATCATGTCGCAAGAAATTAAACCTCTAGGAGAAGTTCAGATACATACTGCAACCCCTACTCCACCACTCAATCCGTTAGCCTACTTATAATACATCTGCTAATATTGTATCACGACTCTACATCGCGTCGATTCTTATGAACGTGCAGAAGCACATACAAAAATTGCGTTGTTTATATGAATGGGTCGGCGCCAAGATATCCCCGCGCCAAATTGTCCTACCGCCAAAACGGTCATGTACCAAAACATCCCGGAGCCAAAACGTTTTGTGGCCAAAACAACAGGGCGAAAACGGTGATGCCAAAAAATCCTAGGCCGTTTTGTAACACATCAAAACACCTATTTCCTGCCATTATTCTTACTTTAATGTTCACTACACAGTCATTTTTAACATAACATTTGAACTGAGATATTTAAACACTTTCACTTTTTCAAATACTTTTTGCTCCTTTCGAACCCCTCCTTGTTCCGATGCTGTTATCCCGATCTTAGACTTTATTTTTTATTATTATAGTTTACTCAGAACCCCACGTTTGCCGCTTCTCCATTTGTGAAAATACTTCTTTCAATTCCGACTCCTTTCTAGCAATAGTCATTCGCATAAGATACGATTTGAATACTCCTGTATAATATAGTCCCACTTTTGTTTATTTACATTTTACGCACTATGCATTATTTTTCATTTCCTAAATTATTGGTCCGTTTTAAGAAGTTGTCAATGGAATGAATCAAAGAGACACCCTGTTCTTTATTGTGCTGGCGTTTTGACAAGTAGGTTCGGTCTTTATCAAGACATTTACAGTATTCGATGAGCTGCACTTAATTATTTTAATACGTCTAAATTTTTACATATTCAAGGTGCCCAACCAGGAATGATCCAAACTTTGTAACTATTGCGCTTTAAAGTTGTCAACCCTTAAAATTAACTTAATAGGTCGAAACAAAAAAAGAAAACCTAGGATAGCAATTTACAATGGATTAACAAACTCAACTTTTATTAACGATCCAATAAAATTAATTCACAAGATTCTCAACGTGCCCCCCACCAACAGCTATACACATTTCAATTCTTCGATTAAGTGGCCCCTCCCAATTATAATTTTCCAGATTAGTCCTGATTTGGGCAAATGACTGTTGTATCCTTCCAATAAGTTTTTCTCTTATAGCTGACTTTCCTTGCTGATACACCACAGTTTTCGCATGATCCCAAAAGTAAAAATCCAATAGATACAAGTCTGGAGACCGTGATAGCCAACGGATAAGCCCGTTTCTTGCAACCCATTGATTTAAATAATTAGTTACGCATCTCCCGAAACCTGCTGGGCAGCCATCGTGAACAAAATACATTTGATTTCGTAGTAGAACGAGGACGTCTTCCAACAGGCCCGTTGGATTAGGATTACAAAAATTAAAATAAATCATTGGATCATTTTTAGAATCCATAGTAATACTGTGCTTTACACTAGATATGACAATGGTAAGTATGTAGAGAACTTGATCACATCATGACCTTGAGCCAATATCTCGAAGAGGATGCCCTATATGAAAAAACTTCAAAGAATCATTTTAGCTTAGAATTTGTCAAGGAACACTTCTACGAAGTTTGGACCATTCCTGAAATAGATTGTACTGCTGCTAAAATATTATTCAACTCATTTGGGTAGATAGAATAATAAAACTATTATACCACGCAATACGAAAAAAAGTACATTCAGTATTGTGCGTTATTAATGCTATAAATAAAACAACTCTTATATTAGAATTTGCTAAAACACTAGCATTATCCAACGAAGTAGAAGAAATTCATGTGTATAAGCAATTTTGGTAAAAAATTGCAACAGTGTGCAAAAACTCAATTATTATGTCAAAGTAGTATAGTAAAGGAAACTCAACTTAATGAAATAGCTTGAGTAGACCTATGATTTGGTGGCCACTTAATGCAGGGACTATGAACTCTTAAGGTAAAAAGAGTGTGGCAAGAACGATTTGTGTAAGAATAGATTTCTTCATACCGGGGGTTGAAAAAAATTCAAATATTTTGGATGTACCATCAAAGGTTCCAAAATTTAAAACAAGCAGAATCAATTATATAATTTTTTTACAAATATATTGACTAAAAATACACTAAAATTAGTGCAAATAAAGAAAATATTTATAGATTTTCATTTCGAATATAAAATCCAATCCATAAAATCATGATCGACCTGCGCTACACTGATAAGCCCCATAAGGCGCAATACGCATATGTTAGTGCTCGAATAATCACTGATTACTGTTTAGAATTCAAGTAAAACTTGTAACTTGCCACATTTTGTATACTATTTGTAGATGGTAGTTTTCACTCGAGCAGCTATAATGGAGAAATGGCACTTCATGACTCCCGACATTGGAAGCGAAAGAGAAAACAAACAAGAAAAGTTCAAAGTATTTATTTCAATTTACAACCGACCACTAACTACCTCCCGTTGGTGGTGATTCACCCTGTATATTAGTAGACCTAGCAAACTTCGTTTTGCCCAAAATAGATTCTTTCATTGAATTAATTTCAAGCATTCATGATTCCATCCGAAATTTGTTTAAATGAAAAAAGGCCACCTGTATTTTTATATACAGTGTGAAAGTTTAGTCTGGAATAATAGATATATCTAAGTTTCAGATAGTTTACGAGGAACCTCTGGGGTTAGTTAAACAGTAATATTTCTTGCAAGAAAATGCAAGTATGGCGATCGTCAGGTGTCATCTTCCCCTTGGGGCGAAGTCTCGAACGTGTCAAAACAAATACATGTTTTTGGTGAATAGTGATACTTGTATTATGTTAATCAGGAGAAAGCTAAAATACGAAAACACAATACGCCATATCGCTGCGGCGACTCGAAATATCCACCATACGTTAAGAAAGTGACACGTTTTGACAAGTATGACAGACATTTGCCATCGCCGTATCTGTGTGGCATATTACGTTTCCGTACTTTGGCTATTGCCTGATTTATATAATAGAAAAAACCATAGTAGTACCAAAAACATATATTTTTTTTACAAGTTCAAGATGACATCTGACGATCACCATACTGGCATTTTTGTGCTATACAACATAACAAAAAAACTAGTGAATCCAATTAAAATGTTGTCGACTAAATTAAAAGAGAAAAATGGAGAAGTGCGTTCCACACAAGATGGGTACAACACTTCCCTGAGATATACAAAGCAAACACAAAGATATACAGAGAAATAGAAGACATAGGTACATGAAACATTAGAATTGCATACAAAAAGTTTCCAAAACCGAAATAAGAGGAGCAATACAAACATTGAAAAATAATAAAGCAGCAGAATAGACGAAGTCCAGGCAGAACTAATAAAGATACATCCAAATTACACAACTGAGATTCTTGATATACTGTTTAACAATATATGGACACAAAAACAAATTCCAAGGGACTGGACAGAAGCTGTAATGCATAATAATTAAAATACCCAAAAATGGAAATCGAACAATTTGTGAAAATTGGAGATCGATCATCCTACTCAGCACAACTAGCAAAATAATGACTAGAATATTTCTAGAAAGTTTAAAAAATTCTATAAACTCAAGGTTAAAACACAATCAAGCAGGGTTCGGACCTAACAGAGCATGTATCAATCACATAAATACCTTAAGAATTATTTTAGAACAAAAGCCGAAGTAGCTGAAGAATACCTTTATAGATTTCCAAAAGACCTTCGATTCAATAGACAGGGAAGTTATGTGAAAGATATTGGAACAATGCGGCATACCAGCCAAATACATAACAATAATAAAACTATTTTATAACAACTCCACATCATACATAAAACGTATAGGACAAGTCACTCAAAAATCAAAATACAAAGAGAAGTAAGATAAAGATGTATCCTATCTCTTCTCCTATTCATAATAGTGATTGAAATTAATGAGGAGAACTGAGGACAAAATAAGGTATTTAATGAATTAGAAGACGTGGAATTTGCGGACGATAATTGCCCAATAACAACATACAGAAAAAACATGCAGGAAGAATTGCTCAAACTATACAATACTTCATAAAAAGAACAAATTATTAACCAAAACAATACAGGAAATACAAGAATACAAATAGAGAGAAGAGATATAGAAGAAACGGATGAAATATGCTATTTAAGAAGCCTAATAGGCACCAAGGGCGGTACAGAGAGAGACATGAAAGACGCATAGGACTACCGCCTTCAATACATTGTTCAAAATCTGGAAGTCAAACAATATCCACAAAAAACTTCGACTCTTCCACAATAAAGTAAAATACATACTTCGCTATGCAGCAGCAGAAACTCTGAAAGAAGATAAAAAATACAATAAGAAATTACAAACATTTAAAAATAAATGCCTTAAAATTATTTGTGGAATTTCTGATAGAAAATAAATACAAAAAACAATTAATGGATCGGCCACACTCTCAGAATACCGATAGGATAGCCTTGGAGGATAATAGAATAGAGAAAAGAAAGGTAGGCGGAGCAAGTAATACTTGGAAAAGAACAATTACAGAAAAACTTAAACAAGTAGACCTGAGCTGGAGCGAAACAAAAAGATAGCAACAAACAGAAAAAAATGGAAGAAACAAATAAAAAGAATTGTGACAACGGAATGGACTCCAGACAGTGTGTGAGACTAGTTATCCCACCACTCCTAAAATTAGAACCGTCTGCAAAGAAATAAACATAATAAGTGTGACAGTAGTTTTTATTAAAAGGATTTTTACGAGGGGTCATCCACTGATCAAAATTTGGTACACCTATTGCTGATTTAGGCAGTAAATATGACAAAATAGTAAGTAATCCTTTACCTGCTCATTTAATTGCTCAAAAGAGTAATTATTGCTTTAAAATGATCTTTACTGCGTATATTTCCAGTACTGCTTACGTAATAAAAACATGTTAAACATAAACATTTATTAAGAAATAAAAGAATATAGTATTTATGTGAACAAATTAAAGGAATCCTATTGGCTTTACCTTTTGATTTCTTGTATTTCTGATTTATAGCCAATAATTCATGCTGTTTCAAAAGAAAAGGATTTGGTCATGTCAATTATTTATTGGTATATTCTATGGTGTCATTTCAAAGCCAAAGAAATCTGTCCAAATCTTACTCTAGAAATTTACTGTGCATTAGTGTCTAGTATTCTACCCATATACCATTGAGTATCATAAAATACAGCGTAGTATGTTTCTTTCTTAATTTGTTGTAGTTCGTTGGTAAGATCTTCACCTTCTGAAAATTCTTCGCATTCAGTGTCAGTCTTTAAAGAATATTCATCATTTGACACTGAGCTGGAGTCAGATAATACTTCATCTCTATATGTTGTGTTAGGTTTTGTCTTCGATTTTGCTTTTTTAATGAAAGTTTTAATTCGTGATTTTGTTCCAGTATTTTTTACAGTTTTTGATGTCATCTCCCGAACCCGCTAGAAACGATCGTTTGAAAGTTGTTCTAGTTTACTGCGTTACAACCAACATATAGCTGGTTTTCGAACAACGCATGTTTTGGAGTTATTTAAAGTCACTTTAACATATTGGGGTTTATTAATTGTATTTTTCCAGAATAGTCTTTTAAATCTAAACCATTTATACCACTGAAAACTGCCAAGTCATTTTCATATTCTTTATCAAATTTTAAATATAAAGACGTCACAAGAAAAAAACAGCTATTTACATTAAATATATATTATTTTATTAAAACGTTTCGCTATAATCCATAGCTTCATCAGTTAAAACAAACATGCTTTGATAGTACATCTGCATGTATATATATATATATATATATTGTAATAAAAAATCTTTGGGGTTTAAACACGTGTAATAAATTTTATTACACGTGTTTAAACCCCAAAGATTTTTATTACAAACATGTTTACACGTGAAAAAATAAAGCATTATATATATATAAATGGGATGGACAAAAAAATGATTCCTAAAAAACAAAACTAATATTAAAATTATTATTATTCTTTGTTGTAAAAAATTGTTCTTGTTGCAGATGAACTATCAAAGCATGTTTGTTTTAACTGATGAAGCTATGGATTATAGCGAAACGTTTTAATAAAAAAATATATTTCATGTAAATAGCTGTTTTTTTCTTGTGACGCCTTTATATTTACAAATCATAAACAGCGTAAAATTGCTTAAATTACAAATTTAAAATCTTCATTTACAATTTCCGTAGAATCAACATCATCATTACTGTTTTATTTATTTTGTCCGATATAAGAATATATGTTTTTAGCTTGGGAAGAGTTAACGTAGTTACAGGTATTTCAACATCTTCAAAATAAAGTCCCAACTGTTTCGCTGCATCTGCTGCGTCGTTTTTTGCGTTTTCGAGTATTTTCCTAATTTCAGAAGGAGAGGGTAACTCAGACGTAATAGTGCTATTAGAGTTGCCCATTCTCTTCTCTCGGAAAATGATACTGATCACCTGTGATATAATATAATCAACAATGATTTCTCAGTTACACGCCGCCGTCGTATAGTTTACTTAAATCTGTGGTAATATCATTTATAATATGTAAAATATCTTGGAGAGGAAAATTGACAACGGTGGACTAGGTACTAGTCATTGATCGTACATGTCAAAATGTTTATCTTAAGGGTTAGTTTCCATTAGGGTTCTGATGTGGTCTAGAGAAATATGAAAGTCTCCTAACGGTAAATATACACTTTTCTTTAAAAATCTAGTCTTTAGCTTAGTACCAATGAGAATGGAGTCTTGGACACAAATAGAGGCTTCGATATTGTAATCCATCTACAAAATGTGCAATAATGGTAAACCGATGATTTTGACTCAAAATAGAAATGAAAAATTTAAATTTACGTTAAAACATGGAGCATATGGAGATGACTTAAAAGTGAATAGGGGTTCAAATTTGTTTTCATTCTCATTACCTTTAAACATTTGGTGTGTGCGGCGTCACTAGAAAATCCTTCTATTTTGATTCCTTTACTTTCGGCTACTTCCTCTAAATGTTGCCACCTCTTGCGAACATTTTGGTAATTAAACCGGTTGTTACTGCCAAATACCACCACACAAAAAGAAGAGGCATTTTCGAATATTGGTTGTGCCATAAATACATATGCATTAGCAGACATGTCGTTATTATCAAACGTTTCTTGAACATTGGTGATCAAAGTAAATTCAATTTGATTATTTTTGGAAAACCCATTATCATTCAATTTGGGAACAAAACCAACCATCTGATTATTTTTTTAAATATAATCTATACTTTTAACTATGGCAGTTTGATCTTTGCTTATCCAAACGTTGAGTGGCAAATTTTGTTTTAAAAGGTATTCTTTTAATTAGTCAATGTAAATAATCCCTTCTTGTGCTTGACAAGTATCATCAAGGGTTCTTATTAGAGTTGTAATAGAAGGTATACTTTTTTTTTAATTGGAGTACAATGTCTCATATAAAAGTCTTCTACCAATTAAAAAAAGATACAGGTTGAAAAGTTTACTTGAGTAACTAAACTGATGGCCATGTTTCTTTTTGAGTTGATCGTTTTCTGCTATAATTTGTAATTCTTCAAGTAATCCTATAACATTCCTCTCAGATATTTTGTCTCGCTTTTTGCTAGTACTTTCAAATATATTTTTGGCCACAGTATTATTTTCTATTTCTTCACGCACCATTGTCAAGAAAGATGTAATCAGTGGTTGATTGTCCCGTAAAACTTCCAAACAGCGTTTTCTCCTTTCAAGTCTGGAATATTTATCTTTTTTCCATTTGCCTAAAGGAGGCACAAAAAATTATCTGCTTGATCAAAAGCAGAGTCAACACTGTGAAAGCCCTCGGGAAGATTATTCAGTTCTAACGTTCTTGAAACTAGAAATATGAGGTTTACAATATTAAAAGAAAGAAAGTAATAAACAAAACACTAGATTGGCTTGGGGTACAAACATTACTTGAATATGAGGTAAAAGCTACATCCCCGGCATCATTATCATTGAATTCTTCACCTTCGGTAGTATTTCCTTCCCGTCTTTTTCGACATTCATCCTTACCGTCCAATTTTCAAAATCATTTAACGCTTGTTCTAAAAGTAATAAATGTGATTCGCTTACAGGAATGCCATCGGTTTTTAAATTTTGTATTAAAGTAGCAACATATTTTTTTGCAACAATTTTCCTTGCTTTTTTTGTTTGAATGTAATTGGAGCTATTGATATATCTCTTTTTATAATTAATCAATAATGCTTTAGTACTCTCATCCGTTATATATTTTAAAAGTCTTTTATGGCCATCAGGAATTTTAAATTGTCAAATCTATTGTAGATTAAGAGCGTTTTTAGGTATTCTGGTAAATTTACTTGTTTTTGTACCAAAAACTCATTTGTCTCTTTGTCCATCATCTAGAATATTTATAAAAGTAGACACGTATATTGTCGCGGAGGAAAACTACATAAACGTAACAAACGCGATATTCTGATTGAAATTAACTAAAATAAAAATACCTGAAATCTGCCTTTTCCTCGTTTTTCAGTAGAAAATAACCACGGAGCTCTCAACCACATACAACAACACCAGTAAATGCGACTTACGTTGTTATAAAAATTCAGTATTTTCGCAGCTGTACCTGTTACTGCGTCAGCAATGCCTGTGACTGACTGAGTAATGCTAGCTAATGATCCGTAATGCCTAATAATGCTTGTATTGCTACTTAAGTGTACACAAACTGCTAGCAGTGGTTAACCCCTCGGATTTTACCTTCATCAATAAATAATTCGTATTGTTCTGCTTAAGTCACAAATTTTTCGATGTCATCCTTCGTCAAAATAGTAGATTTTTCCCACAATGGTCGACACTCTTACCTTTTTAATAGGGGATCAATTTTGGAAACTTCGTAAGATTTATATTCTCTTTCACATTTAACGTGCTCTTCAACATTGAGAAAGTAGGGGCTTTACTTGCCTCGATTTTTGTTCTAGGTATGCTAGCATCACATCTTCTGTAATTCCTTGGACTTTCTTTTCCAGTCAACAGTCTTTAGATGAAGAATATGTTTTTTCATAAACCGCTTTCGACTTCGTGGGTAGGAAAGTGTCAATTTCTGCCTTCGCATCGTGAAGCAATTCAACAGGAATCCTTTGGGCGGTCACAACCTCATCCTCGTCGCTAGTACCCATATTTTCAAACGAAATTATGCACTGCACGTACTGTCCAAACTATTTTTTTGGTAATGGCTTCGATTGTTTGAAAACATTTTTACTTCTTCTGAAAGATTTTGATAATTTTTAAATTTATATTGTCTATCGACCTATTTCAAATCAGTTGTAGTAAAACCTGCGGTCTCAAGAAAAAATCCATCTCACGGTTAGGTATATGCTTCACGCACTATAAAAATTACTATTACACTTAAAAAATTTTTGAAGGATGGGCAAACAAAACTTCTCTCTGAGCAAACACGGGCAAACGATTATATTCACATACCAACCTAAAAGCTAACAAAACGCCCCAAAAAGGCGCTCTTTGCTCCAAATGGTTTTAATCTCTAGATTATGACGGTTACGGTTACGTGTAGGTATGTACTTTGAATTACTTCAAACGGGAAAGTGAAAATTAAGGAGAAGAAAAGGTGCATATTATTTGACTTTGACACATAACTTTTTTGTATTAATATTGTAACTGAAAATATTGTTAAATAAAGGTCTTTGATGTTTTAAAAACCATAATTGCTGGTAGAAATTTAACTCAGTTTATGACAATTTTTTATTACTACTATTAGACAAATAAATGTAATAAGTCATATACAATATACAAGAAAAACAAGACTCTTGAAAATTACAATTCCTCGATGTAAAGCCAATTATATACTCTTTGTGTAAAGCTTTCTAATTAAGTAAAATGAAATTTCTCTATGACCTAATAGGTGTCGCCACCGTTTCGGCGAAAGAAATCTCATACAAATCAAACGTTAGAGATACAAGTTAATAAATGACACATAAGTCAAAGTATGCACGTTCATGAAAGTTTGAAGTAGTAATACTTACAATAGCATCAAATAAGCATAATTAACGAAAAACCATAAATTCCCAACATTTTAACTTTACATTTTTAGAATGAACTCCATAATGCGTACGTCATCTATCAACTAATCCCTGTACTTCCACCGACTGTCTAATATAATTTCTAATGATAATTTTCTTTTATAAAGTACGGTACATAGCACAAAAGTTTTTATAAGGAAATTAATAATAAAATCAATTAATTCTTGCTAGTTAAATACATAAGTACAGATACCTGTAATGCAGTCGGTTACTGTCAAATATTGTCAAAATCAAACCTTAAAAATGGAAGGTAAACATATTTTCAATAAAACAATGAATACATTTTGAAATAAAATTTAAAACTAGAAGCCGATATTAACACAGATGGCTCGTAATAATTCGGTTCCTACAAAAGAAGTTGATTTTGATGAATTTTATACAGAAGTAATTGAACATTGCTTTTTAATCATTTGTTCTAAAAATACTTGTTGTAGGTAAAGGAAATAGAAAAAAGGGATTCTGTCTTGACTCCCAAGCAACAAATAGAACGGTTATTAAGACCGGGTTCAACATATTTTAATTTAAATCCGTTCGAAGTTTTAAACGTAGACCCTGACACTGCACTTGAAGAAATTAAGAGGAAATATAGAAGATTATCAATACTTGTGCATCCAGATAAAAATCAAGATGATCCTGACAGAGCTCAACAAGCATTCGAAGTAGTAAATCGTGCATGGAAAACCTTAGAAAATGAAGATTCGAGACAAAAATGCATGGATATAATTGAAGAAGCTAAAGGACGTACAGATATAATGGTACGGTTAGATGTAGATGAGTAAATTTGTGGGTCATTAACTCTTGCGATATAAATTGCAATAAATTATAAGTCTTGTTTATAGTTGAGCGAGAAACGAAAGAAAGCTAGAAAAGAAGGCAAAGATGGTATCCCCGAAGATGATCCAGAGAAATATAAACATGCTGTTTATGTTCTCACCATGAAACTTTTTGCAGATATGGAAAGAAAACGACGCGACCTAGCTTCTAAAGATCAAGAAGAAAGGAAACGCAAACGCGAACAAGAACTTGAAGAAGAAGAAAATATGAAAGCTCAAAAAGAGTGGCAGAAAAACTTTGAGGTGTGTGAAGCTGTATTTTTTTTGTTATCTAACATTAATTTATGTTTCCCTTATTAAGGAATCTCGTCAAAATCGCGTCGACAGTTGGTTAACATTTCAGGCAGCAGGCTCATCGAAAGCTAAAGGAAGATCGACCAAAAAATTAAAATCCTTTAAACCTCCAAAGCCCAAACCGAAACTAGATGAATTTGCCAATTGAGCAATTTTAATATTAATGTAACATAGGTTTTATATTCAGAAGTTTCTTTTGGATACATGAAAAATATGTCTTTAGTTGTAATTTAAGTTTTGAAAATAATAAAATGAGATAAAATTAATTTTTATAATAAGCTGTTTATATTTGATTTTAAAAATCCAGAAGCAATGCCTCAAATCTAGAAACTTATGTACAAATTAGATGAAGAGCTTTCGTCTGTTCGTGTCGCCACACTTTTCTACTTAAATATTATTTATTATACTTGTGTAAGAATAAAAGTAAATGTATGTTAAAACCTATGATTGCAAGTTTTATTCTACATCAAATGTTTTAAAGCAATATATTTGTATTGAATACTAATTATTTATTGTCTATACAAACATACAATTATTATATCATGTTGAAGAAATGGTTTAAAGGTTCTAAGTAAAAAGTAATCTAATCAAAGTAACTTACATTTCAAATATCGCATTTTCAGGCGATGGATTTATCCCAGAACTTGCAAAATAAAATTCGCATATCCGTTATCTTAAATTAAACTAATTTGAAAAATGCTTTTTATAAACCGTTAAAGTAAATAAATTTCAAATGTTAAGTAAGCATTGAAATAACTGAAGTTACATCCCGCCAAATTTAAATTTTAAACCAGAACCGTACTAAGTGCGTACATACTCATATATATAAAAAATTCCAAAATTTGTGTGTTTGTTTGTTAGGTCATTTGTAGACTCGGCCCCTGTAAGTCCTAGGCCAAAAGTAAATTTTATAATTGGAATCAGAATTGAATTGCGTGGGAGAATTGGGGCTTCGGGGAAGGAAAGTCCACCAGGGGGGCTTGGGCTCATGTAAGGGATTTTTTTTTATATAAGCTTTAATTCTACCACCCGTCCGACAGGCCTGTTTGTTTGTTTGTTAGGTACTTTATTTTTATAGACTCCTTCCCTGTAGGACCTAAGCCGAAACTAAGTATAAGAATGGTATAAGATATAAAGTTCGCCAAAAGGGAGAGGGGCTTGGGCTCATGTAATGAAAAGTTTTTGTATAAGGTATATTTTACCACCTTCCGATAGGACGGGTTTTCAACTATGCATAAGCATTAACAACACATATCTTCCGCTAATAATACGCTATGTATGTATGCATTTAATTAATTGTTTCTTACATTCAGTATTTACGATGCATTCGGTTCTACCAATAATAATAATAATAATAACTATATATCTAAATCATCCCGTTTCTAACTATACACTCTGAAATCTACACAAATTATAACACACTTTTATTCTACAGGGTGATGCTTTTGAAAACGGGCCATACGTTAATGGTTTTAGTATCAAAATAAAGCTAAAATTAGTCCGTATAGCTGTTGCTATTAGGAGTTTGACGACATCGATGGTATAGGCCTGTTACCAAAGTTCACGGCAAGTAAATCACGAACCCTCCTCTAACTACCTACAGTGTAGTAGGTTTTCACCATAAAACTCTCTTCGTTCGAATAAACCATTTTCAAATGAAATCTGAATTGTTATAACTTTTATTAATGATTGTCAAAACGTAGGAATGTCATAGTTGCTTAGGCAACGCATTACTGATTTATCTTGAACATTAAAAATTACTAATTTTTATTGATGAATTTTCAAAAAGACCGTGTAATTTAGCTGATTTCTGATAGCGAGCGCTATGCGCAATAATTTTAGCTGCGTTTTGAACCAAAACTATTTTTGTCACTTGAAAGGGCGAGCAGAAATTCGAAATTCACAATGCTAAATCCCTATGACCTGTTTTCAAAAGCACCACCGTGTATATGAAAATACTAAAAAAAATAACAAAGCACTCGGACAATATACACAACAAGACAACACCTAACCTTATTCTCTCTCCCCACAACCTTCTTCTTCTCTCCAAAATCTCCTTCATCCAGTTCAACCATTCCACTCCTTCCCCGCAATACAATTTATATCTTTCTTTCTTCTGCCTTAAGCTACCCCCCTATTCTCTTTCATATGTTCTAGATTCTCGCACTCTTCCCCACATATTCTACACCTTCTTTAATAGTCTGTCATCGATTATCTATTTACCTTTCCTCGTTTTACACCTAAACGTCGCGACTATTGCTCTTTTCTGATTTAGGCTTAGATTTTTCCTTAAGTATCTACGGACACCATTTACTATAATTTCTTTATATTGTTTATTGTACTTTCCATCTCCTATATATTTGCCCATCTTTCCTGACATTTTACATCTATATTCTTTTATTACCAGTTCCGCTTTCACACTTTTTCCTACGGTTCTTCTCCTACCCACCTTTCTCGTTCTCCTGCCCATTATTCTACGTCGTTTCTTTTTGTTTGCATACTTAAACGTCGCGACTATTCTTTTTTATTTTAGGCTTTACTTTTCCATTAAGTATCTAGAGACACCATTTACTGTAACTTCTTCATATTTATTATTCGTAACTTACTGCTTAGTTTCTTGACTGAATTCTTATTTTCTCCAACTTAACCTCTTCTTCCACAATGTAATCTGGGTGTGTCTATATTCTGAAACTAATGTCCATCTCCAGTATGTATCTATTGGGTTCCTTATAGTTCTTTCTACTACTTCAATCCCATATTTCTGATCCATAACCTCTCACTCTCTTCACCAATGTATTAAAAATGCACTTCCTTTTTACTATTTCCCTTCCTCACATTCTTTTCCCAATTCCCCAAACCTGCCTTAGTATCTTATTTCCTTTCTTTGCCAGCTCCCTTACTCGTGTTTCGTCCTTATTTATACAATTTAAAGTATATCCTTGATACTTCTATACGTCAACCCGTTCTAACTCCTTTTCTCCCCACCACCATGTTATTTCTCTTTTCTCCCCCTTCTCTTCTGAAATACTATTATCTTCCTTTTGGTTGCGTTCACCCTTAAGTCTTTCCTTTTTAGGTATATTTCCAGTATTTTTATCGTGTCCTTATCTTATCATCATTTGTCACAACATCATCTGAGTAAGCTAAAACCTCCATCTTTACGTTTCCTATTACCATTCCTACCCCCTATCTTATCTTCTCAATACTTTTTCTAAATCTCCGATGTATAGGAGAACAAGATCGAGCTCAAAAAATATCCATACATCACTCCTTGCCTTGTCCAAAACCTTTTTCCTATTTCCCATTTCCTTCACTTTTACTCTACAACACGTTTCCTTGTAAACTTCCTCTACGGCATTTTTACTTAGTACTTTCCAAAGTATTTTTGTTTATAGAGTCAGAAGCAGCCTTGGTGTCCAGGAATAGTACGTACATTTTCTATCGTTTCTTTTACTCCTTATTTGACAACTGTTTTAATATAAATATATTGTTTATGATTCTCCCTCTTCTTCTAAATCCTGCCTGCCAATCTCCTTCACTAGTTTTTTCTTAAAACTTCCGCATATATTTTGTATCCCGCGTTAGTCACACTCACCCCCTTGTAGCTGTTTGGTTCTTTCCTATCTCTTCCCTTACAAATGTGAGATATTAACCCTTCTCCATTCCTTTGCATTTTCATTTTCTTTCTAGATTCAGCTTAAAACCTTTCTTATTTCCTTGTTCTCCTTGTAATCAACCCGTTCCTGTCGCCTTCTTAGTTTTTACTCTTCTCAACGCATGTTTGATTTCTGCTTTTTCTATTTCACCCTTTTTCTCTTTTCCCCTTCCGTCATTATTTGTCCCACTCTCTAGTTTTTGCATTCTAGGAGTTTCACACTGTACCTGCTATTTTGCTACATCTATTCTCTCGCCCTCACTTTTCTTTATTTCGCTCCTTATTCAATAATTTCCAAATTTCTTCTTCGTTTTTCAAATTCTTTATTACCTCCTCCATTTCTTTTATGAATTTTTATTTTAGGAATCGACCTTTTGCCTTCTTCGTTTTATTTTTCCATTTTTCCATCTTCTTCTTCTCCTGTAGTCCTTTTTGACTTTTTTGCACTCTCAGTTTCACCAAACATTTTTACTCCCCTTTCTTCTCTTTTCTACGGCTTCTTTCATTCTTTCCGTCAACTTTTTCATTTCCCTCACACTCTCTCCTCTTCATCTTGCACATCTTCCATCTTCTTTTTATATGTTTCCACATTTTCGTTTAACCAAAGATAAGGTCAGCTGTAATGGTTGATGATCCAATTCCTGCTCTTCCCCTATTTTAAACTTATTCATCTTCACCAAGCACTTGTCGTTGACTATTACATAGTCTATTGCTGATTATTCCTTCTCACTCGAGTAAGTGAATCCTATCTTATTCTCATCTATGTTTCTGTTTAATATAGCCCACCCTCTCTGTTCGCACATATTCAGCAATTTTCTACCTTGCCCCTTTAATTTTTATTCATTGATGTTTGCTGTTTATTATTTCCCTGTTAACCATAATTCCTACTTCTTCCCTTATTCTAGCGTTGAAGTTTCATCTTATTATTACGTCCTCTTTTTCTTTTCTACCATCACTATAATTGCTTTGATTTGTCTATTCGTTTCTAGCATTTCTTTCCCATAGACTGTCATTATTGTGAACTTTTCCCCCTATCCTGTCCAGACTAAACTTCATAATAAACTATTTAATTTTGCCTCTTTTTTAACTATCTTCTTCCCCCACTCGTTATTCACCCCCGTTATTATATCTGCACATTTTCGCTCTTCTTTTCTTTTCCGTTCTCCTTGCAAACTGTGCCCTCCTGTAACGTTCTGCTAAATTTACATTCTGTACCATATTGGTAAAACTTCACATTTTTTCTAAAACCTTACATTTAAAAAAGAATGGCCATAACTTATACACTCTGCATTTCGGTATAGGAAACCCTTATGAAAGTGAAGCTTAATTTTTGAGTAGAATTCAAAAACGCCAACATATACAAGGTGTTCCATTAAAAACACAACTTTGGTACGCCACTTAGTTTTGGAATACTCTGTATATTAGAACTATAAATACTGTAATAAAAGTTAACGCACTTATGCCGTTTTTCCGTATAACTCCGTGGCGTCTGTCGTGAATCACCTTGTATAATACGGAGGTATTTCTTTCATTACTCAGACTTTTTTCAGTTTAGAATCTGGCTTGGTTGACAAGTTGATTACGTGACTTTTAGTAATCTACCTTAAACGCTCGTTTTTTGTTTTAAGTTTTTCGCCCTGATGAAGCCCCTTACGATAAGTGGCGAAACGTTGACAACTACGGTTTTGACACCGTCCAATCCTGAAGACGTTTTTTGTTCTAACAATGATTATGTTGTTAGTTCTTAAATTTTCTATTCTTTTTTCCCTTTACTTTTTCGTTATTCTTCTTATATCCTTCCAATTTTACTATGATGATACTTCATGCTGTTTGCTATTTTCCCATGTTTTAAATACTTAGTTTATTTATCTACATTTAATGTCCGTTACCGTGTTCTTTCCGAATTATACAAAAATTTGCGGTAATTTATATTTTCAAAAACTTTTACCCAAAAATATTTTTGAGGTCTGAATTTTTTACCATAACATCGAACGCATCACTTGAGACAGAGTCTAATTTGACCATAACTCCATACTTCTATTTTGACCATAATGTCAAATGTGACCATAAGGTCAAGTTTTGACTTTGACGAGAACGTCAAACTTGACCACAACGTCAAACGATGCTCAATTCATAAATCAGCAAACAATTGCGTCAACTAACAGCATTGAACATAACGTCAAACTTTAAAGATGATGAATGATAAAATTCTAAATTCTAAACACAGTACAGATTTAAATTAGTGATAGTAAGACCAAGATTTTTTTGATGATTCATGTCATACATGATCTTTGTTTACAAATTCGACGTATTCATAATGTTTATATTTATATAAGGGTTTCGTTCACATTTGGAATTTGACGTTATGGTCACGTTTGACGTTGTGGTCATCTTTAAAGTTTGACGTTATGGTCAATACTGTTAGTCGACTCAATCGACTTGCTTATTTATGAATTGAGCATCGTTTGACGCTGTGGTTAAGTTTGACGTTATGGTCACATTTGACAAATTAGTTGAGGGATTCGCGGCCTGTTTGCGAACTAGTGTAGTGTAGATTCGGATCTAATGGCTGTCGTTGATTGGAATTGTAGACAGTTTACATCCAACGTTGGAGGTGGAAGGACCTCTGAAGAAGCTAACCACTCGCGTTAGTGAAACGTTAAGAAGAAATTACGATCAACGACTGCTATTAGATTCGAATCTAGACCACACATTTGACGTTGTGGTCAAAAATTAAAATGACATTATTTCAGGTTAGACGACGCCCAATGATGCGTTTGACGTTCTGGTCAAATTTGACGTTGTACCAGTTTACATTCTGGCCTAGAACCATTTTATTTTCTAAAACGTGTATACCTTTTGTACATTACGCATCACTTTGCTTAAATTTATAATAATAATAAAGGTCTTTATTGCAAAAAATAAAAATAGATATGAAAAAAATAAAATATACAAATAAATTGCAAAGGCGGAGTTCAATAGCATATTATAAATCTGCTTATTTTCCTTCCTAACAAAACAATAAATAAAATAAATAAGCACTACCAGTGTCTGAATACGTATAGAAAAGGCCATACATTACACACTTAAATGAATCATGATAAATAATTTAAATTTTGACGCGTTGTATTTTTTAACATTGGTTGGCAAGGAGTTGTAATATTTATAAATTCTATAAGAAAAAGAACGTTTAAAGGCTTCCGTAGAATGTGATGGTGGCGTAAGAGATCTGAATACGGATCTGATTGAAATAAGACAGTTTCAATTCGAGTTGGCGGGTCGAAGCGCGGTTAAACTTACGATTAACGAATAATTCTTATTTAATTCCGATAATTACGGTAGTAAACTTTTAAAATTGTACTAAAACACATTTAATTAATTATTTACTAAAAGTCAACTTGGATTGGTGATTAATTTTTTGAAAATATTAAAAGGTCGTGTAGTGCTTTAACCAAGGTGCTTAAAATGTTTGTGATTAAGTGCTTCAAAATGGAAAGAAAGGAAACTCCAGCTGTGGGTGAGAATGTAAATTCTTATATTTTTCATATGTCGCATCCTTTCAGAAGTACAGAATGTATTCCACAATCTCTTACTTTGCTGTATCAATCAATAGTATTGAATAGTTCTACCAATAATTAATTTCCTTTGTTACAGGATCTACATTTCCCACTATTGGTAAGTTTATTCAAATTTTGATTCAGTTGCGATCAGTTGCTTGAAAGCCGCATTACTATAGCTGTGTTTGTTTAATTAAAATTATACCTAAACCTACACTATTAAATTGTAGAACTATATACATGTCTATATTCAAGAAGGTAGAACACAAATACATAAACAGAAGTTTATTAATTGCTAAGTGAACACATCCATTTTTCTATAAATTAGTTTCCAGTGACAATTAGTCGAACACTTTTTTTTTGATCTGTCACATCTCAAACACTCTATCAGTCGGAATGTCATGAAATTATAAACGAATCATAGAACATTTAGATACCTATTCAGCTTTTGGAATATTGGTCTTTGTACATCCTACATCACAAAGGGTTTTTTAAATTTGATAGACTGTGTATACAGGGCGTTCCAACGAAAACTTGACCCCCTCTGTAAGTCAGAAACGGACGTGTGATCAAAAATTTCAAAGAACACGTCAAATTTTATTTCTAGGGGGACTAATTCTGATATGAAAATCATACCCGAAACTTCACCCCCTTGCGGTCAGCAATTGCTCCCCATATTTTTTTCAATGGCATGGGGGGTCGAGTGATACATCATTTGAAAGGTATGTTGTCCCTCTATTACCTCTGCAATTTTTTTCAAAATTGGTTCATTCGTTATTGAGAAATTAAATGTTGAACAATTTATTTAAGAAAAACAGTTGCTGTCGTTTATTTTATTGAGGAATTCAACAAAAAATAATATCAATGGAAACAAAATCAACGGATAAATTATGTTTAAAATGACCTTCACTTACTTCCATACAATAATACAGTCTACTTTCGAAAGCGTTATTCAAGATGTCCGTAGTCAGCAATCGGCATTCCGAACAATTCTCTGTCGCAGCTCTTCTAGATTTGTAGTCTTAGAAGTGTAAACTTTCGACTTTAGGTGTCCTCACAGAAAGAAGTCCATTGGTGCTGGCCACTACACTGGACCCCTTCTGCCGATCCAACGCATTGGAAAACGTTTGTCCAAAAACTGTCTTACCCGAACATCGAAATGTGGGGGTGCACCATCCTGCTTGAATGTTATTTCATTTTCTAACAAATTGTCATCATTTTCTAAAATTTGTGTAATCATAGGATCTACACATTCTTCTAATAGATTTAAGTATGTGTCTCCATTGATATTACCGTCAATGAAGAATGATCCAACAATATGATTACCAAGAATGCCGGCCCCAACACTCCATTTTTTTGGAGTTTGTGAATGTGTTCCATCGCCAAATGAGGATTCACATCGCTCTAGTAACGACAATTATGTCTATTTACTTCACCATTCAACATGAAAGTACTTTCGTCTGAAAAAACATGTATTGTATAATAGGTTTGGGTTATTGATCAATTTCTCGCTGAACTTCTCACAAAACTAGAGTCGACTATCCGGATCATCTTCGTTCAATTCCTGAACTAGCATTATTTTGAAAGGGTGGAATTTGTAGGCTTTTAACATCCGGAAAACACTAGTAGCTGATACACCAGACGCTCTAGCTAGTTGTCTGATAGATTGTCGATTATCCATTTGTACATGTCCTAAAACTGCAACTTCAACTCCCTCATTTCTGACGACGGAATACTTCATGTTTTCTGTTGTGAACAGAACCTGAAGTTCGCTTACGTTGTGGTTTGGATGATTCGTATTATAAATCCTTACAGCAGCTTTAGCACATTCATCATTTTGATAATAGGTTGCGACAATTTCTATTCTTTCTTCAGTAGAATAAACCATGTTGGAACACAGTAAACAACAATGAATGAATAATTAATTCGTGTGAGTGTGACAATGTCCAACTATCTACTTTTTGTTCTGCGATAACTAGCTTCAACAAAACTACCAGTGCAGAAAAAACTAACTCCAGACATCTTGAATAATGTAAGGAACGCTTTCGAAAGTAGACTGTATTATTGTATGGAAGTAAGTGAAGTTTATTTTGAACAATTTATCCGTTGTTTTTGTATCCATTGACACTATTTTTTTGTTGATTTCCAATAAAATAAATGACAGCGAATTTTCTGTTTTTCTTAAATAAAACGTTCAACATTTTATTTCTCAATAACGAATGAACCAATTTTGAAAAAAATTACAGAGGTAATAGAGGGACAAAGGACCTTTCAAATGATGTATTACTCGACCCCCATGCCATTGAAAAAAATATAAGGGGTAGTTGCTGACTGCAAGAGGGTGAAGTTTCGGGTATGATTTTCATATCAGAATTAGTCCCCCTAGAAATAAAAATTGACGTGTTCTTTGAAATTTTCAATCACACGTCCGTTTCTGACTTACATGAGGGGTCAAGTTTTCGTTGGAACGCCCTGTATAGAAGTCTCAATCACCAGGAATTAGTGAATCAAGAGATTATTGAAAGTAAATGAAAGGCAAATTATTTTAATAAGATAAAATAACATTCTGTTCTAGTTATTTTGGAACTCTTTATTAATCTTTAATTAATTAGTTTTCAACGAAGTTGAGCCTTCTGTAGAGTATAAGGATAAGGAAATCAGACAACCATCAAAAAGTTCTGCTGTTTTGCCAACGTTTCGACCGGTTTAGTCCGGTCTTTATCAAGAGCATCTAGCAAATAGTTTGATAGTAACTTGACTAATTCGTAGATCCAATTGCGTAAAGTATAACTTTGTGTTAAGTTATACTTTGTGTTTTATTTTCTCAAAAGTCAATTAATAGGAAGTTTTTGGATACCGCGATATCACATACGGTAAACGCTAAAATGACGTGACAGCCTTCTGCGCATGCGTAATGACGTATGCGCAGCGCATAAGCGTGATTTTAGCGTTTATCGTATTTGATTTTACGATATCAAATCTATTAAGCTTTTTAATTGTCCAAACCCTCTCTTTCTGATGCGACCTTAATCAACCGATGGATAGACTATGGATAATTACTATAAATAAAACCACCACATGGACATAAACATTTTCATTTAAAGGGAATGTATTTGAAAGCACATAGCCTTTGCTAAGAAAATTTCAAATGGTGGCTTTTCCATGTATCTTGATTATAAGATTATGGGAACATCTTTTAAATTTGAAACTTCCTGATGATGGCTTTCAATCATTCGGATGAATTGTCATTGTGAGAACTTTTAACTTCTTTTCATCAATTTTCTCATGTTGAATTATTGTGTGTTATACATATTTATTGTTTCCTTTTTTGGTTCCTTTTTGGCATGTTTTTCTTCAAGTTCTATTTTTTCTAGCGTATCAACAGCTATCCTACATGGTGAATAAATCCTTGGTTGCCTGAACTGGCATGTCTAATACCAATTTGTTTGAATCATTCCATGTTATAGTAGATGCTTCATTTCCTTTCAGATTTTTACTGGGCTAACAAGGTCTACCTGTCGCATAACAAGACAAAAAGTCTATCTCTTTGAGAATAGATTTGTTCAAATACAAACAGTACCAGTGCACCTAAACCTCACTTTATATTTGTAGGTGTCGCGGCCCAATCCCCAAGCTTGTAGACAAATAACTACGCAAGCCATATATTGTTTATTCAGGATGCTCAAAAAGGATATAACGATTGTTTTGAAGGATGCCTTAAGTTTAAATCGAGTTGGTACAACCGGCCAAGTGTTCTTTTTTTTTCTTACCATTTTCGGAACTTTTTATACTGTTATGGTACTATACTTAAAACAAATAAAACATGTAGATAGTTAAAATATTAGGTTTAAATATCGTCCAATGGTTTTGACCAGTTTTTCTTGAAATAGGCTCACGTTGGTGAAATTAAAACTGAATGTTCTTGCCAAATATTTTAGTAAGTGACCTTCCAAAGTATTTTCTTTTTGGCAACTTTGACATAATGGCAGAGATAGATTTGTTAACACCATTTTTCAGCACTTTCTGTAATACAATTCCTCATAATTACTTACACAAAAGAAATACATATAACGGCCAAAATATAATCGGAGCCGATCATCTGTTTAAAAGACATAACAAATTTACATTAACCAAGGCCAAAGCCGTAGATGTATGTATAATCTGCCAAAATAATGAACTATACTTACAAAAAAACTAGAGATGTAAATAATCACGAATTGAATAATACAGGATAATAGTTAGTATTGTGTTGTGGGTATTGAACCCCAGTTTTAATAAGTGCTACGTGATTTTAATAATAAGGCCCAATTATCAAACTTATGGTATCAGTAATTCATCCTTATTGTTATCACCATACCATAGATGAGGAGGTCATTTCTGACGCCTTTACGGTTCGACATCTTCTCGATGATTCGCCGAAGCTCCATGCAGAATTTCAAATGAAATGAGTAGGAGTAAGAGGCTGATATTGTGAGGATCTTCGAATAGTGGCGAGAATCAAGGATTGCTTCAATTTTACAAAGTAGTGTATTATGTGGAACGACTACTTGACATTCGTTTAAGGAAATATTCGAACTTAACGTTGACCCCCAAAGATCATCGAATACGGAGCTATAAGGGTGGAGTAAATTTATAAAAACAACACGAATGTATAGCTCTGGCTTCCATTGGAGAAAATGTATAAAAACTTGCTAGAAAACACTTGTTTGTGCTGAGCTTATCAGTTACCCTCTTCGAATTACCTCTTTCATTTAAAAAAAAACACATAAGAGGCAAATGCCCCGAAGACATTCGTGAAGTATTATTTGTCGATGATACATATAATACAATCTAATGACCAGTTACACCAAACTCGGTTAAATTTAATCGTAGGTTAAATACAATGGTATCCAAGGATTAAACATAGCAACGATTGTTCTTAACATACGATTAAAGTTAACCGAGTTTGGTGCAACTGGCCCTAAATATTGTTTTGAAGAGAAGCCCTCAATAACCTGCACAGAAAAGACAAATATCTTCATGCCCTGTTATAAGACTGGAGAGACACTGTTGTAAGAAAGTAAAACAAAACAGAATGTGAAGTTTTTCAAACATTCACTGTAAAATACCATTTCAATCTACGAAAGGAGTAAGAACTTGGTACCCGTCTATTTTTAATTAACCTTGGTGTCTTACGAAACGAAGAAACTTGGATGATTTTAATTTCTAAACTGTCATTCAATAAGATGGAATTCTGTCCGTTAGTGTTTGCAACTTCTAAACATTTTCAGCAATGCGGTTGTGCAAGCTGTGCCCATTAGTTTTCACAGCCTCCTAAGATTAATTGTACCAATCGAAAGCATCTCTTTAGATTTTGAATAATAAATAACTAATTTATTAGTAACTTTAGCGCTATACTTGTGCTATAGTTTTTTAAAGAGAATGTATCAAAAGAATCACTTTAGCCTAAAAAATACTACATGATTCACTTTAAAAAATAAAGTTGATATCATTTCCGCTTAAACCGGAAGTCGGCCATTTTGTGCAAAGTTTGGAAATTACTCATCTTGTGTATACTTGTAAAACTTTTCTTAATAAACTTTTTGTCTATCAAGGATAATAAAAGAGTAAATCATTTGGCCCTGAATTTACAATCTGAACTGAAATTAATTTAAGTGAGACACAAAGTACTTCACTTCCAACGCACTCACGTTACGGACGTAAAATTAAGAATAGTACTAAATATCAAGATTTTGTTTAAATAATATTAATATTAAGTTAATGTAATTAGTCTTAGTTGTAATAAGAAAAACTATAAAAAGGGAGATGTCATCTAGTTAAGAATACAAACTTCTGTATTGTAAGTTGCCTAGTCAACTCTGTATATAAACTAGATGTAAATATTAATAAAGCCAGTTCCCGCTCAGCCGTCTTTGAATAAAGAATAATTACCACCATCGTCCTAACTAATAAATACGATACTACTCTCTTTTCCCTTTTTTTAAAAAACACCGAAGTTGTACCACAACTTGTGAAGGCGTGAATAAATAAGATATTTTTCCGGCAAAAAGGATATTCACAGAGTCTTCTAGATAAATAGTATGTTTTCTTCTTATTCCCTTTGGACAATATCTGAAAATATTTTTTTGGGCTGGTCACCGGGTCAAACCGGTCAGAAGCACGAGGACGTCGACAGCTGTTTTCTCGCATTCCCTTGTACTATATAGGACTCCGAAATGTACTGCGCATGGATCAGGAATTATTAACTAAGAGTTGAGGCACAAATTAATGCAAATTTGGCAGATTTTATTTAGCTTGTATATCAGGGGCACACTATCCTGGGGTATGCTGTATAATTGAAATCGAAAGAAAAATGTATCTTGTTTTAATTCTGAAAATCTCGCGTGTATATAGTTTTTTGACTAATTCTACATTTGTGGCTTTGTGAGGCAACTAAGTATCTTTGGGTAAATGCAACAATGCCAATGTGTTGCTCGAAACACAAGCTTGAAATCGTATATTCTATTTTTCTTGTAAGAACGCTGTGGGAGGTTTTACTCAATTTTTATGGAAAGAAATGTCAAGAAAATATAAAGTAGGAAAATCAGACATCGATAAATTATAGTGTCCTTAGGGGCTAGATAATCCAAAAATTTCTTACTAGTCTCAAATGATAAATTATAGTCTGAGCTAAAGTATATGTCAATAAGTTAATGTGACAATTATCGATGTACTGAGATTTTCATGAATTTCGGACGCTCTGTGTTACAGCGTAGCAGCGTTATGGATAAAGAGGAAAAAAACACACCCAGTCATGAAACATCCATATTTTTCATTTGTTAACTGGCAGCCGAGGGTTTAACGAAAAGAAATCACTTTGATTTTTTTCTCCCTGACTCCTTGTAGTTAGAGTTATAGTAATTCTAATGAGCACCGTCACCAGAAATGGTATTGGCGATAGTACCGCGGATTTGAAATAGCAACTTTGCGTTCAAACAGTTTTTTGTAAAACAAAGGAAATTATGACAAAACTACCACAGACCTTTTTTGAACAGAATTAAATGATCCTTTACACTGTTAAAAAAGTTTTTTCATAAGCCTCATACTTTTTGAAATATTGGAAACTTGAATTAGATTTTTTTTTTGGGTTTGGTCGCGGGTTATTTGGTAAACCATTTTTTTTTCGTAATATTTGTGATAAAACTAGTAGTATGCAATATTTCATGCTGCTACAACCGATTTTCTTGGGACAAAACCTAATTTTACTGGACTATATCGCGAAAATTCAATCACTAGTGGTATTGATTATTAATATGCCAGATTTGATAAATTTACAATTAGATCAGTGCGCATCCGACATTAGGGAAATATTTCTAATTCTTTTATAGAAATTAGTGGTAATTTTTTTAATTTATACACCGTGGAGGTGCCAACTCCACCCAACGTCAATGATTCACTAAAATAACACCATTTTAACCGTACGGTTTTTGATGGTCAAAACTGGATACAGTCCAGATTAAACACAGTGACGCATGAGTCATCTGCAATGATTAATCTGTAGTAAACGTATTTCTACATTTGATTGCCAGTTTCTTTTATAATGAAACATAATCAAAGAAAACAAACATTTTTTCGATAGTTTTTAGATTGCTAAGCGTCGAATTATGCCCCATTTGTTTGAACTCAACTATATTTAGTATTTAACTTAATAAATGTTTATTATAAATATTCTTAAAATGGAAAATAATATCTCAAATAGTTCAGAAAAAAACTTCGCCAAATGAAGTTTTTTTACATTTCAAAATTGAGTACTACAGGTTAACCACACCAACAAATCTAAACTTTAAGTCCAAAAATTTCATGCATATGGTCAATTCGTTTGTATTTCAGGATGTACCGGTCTGGCTGGGCATTACCGAAATTCATTTTATCAAATGTATACATGCAGTTTCGGATGTATCGTCAGGTTTTAATGCACTATAATAATTATTATAATCAAATAGAGAGTCTATGCGTCTATGTGATACAGTTGTGGCGTAAGTCACCCATTACTCAAACAAATAGCATTTTACGAAAATCCGAAAAAACAGGTTACCAATCTTTCAAACAATGCAAAATAAAAAGATGCGGTTTGCAATATTACGCAAGGAATGCTCTTCTACCTCTACATATAAATTGAATGTATTTAATCGAAATTAAAATTAATTGGAGAAATTATAATTTTAAATATGGATACAAAAGGCATATTTTTTGTTCTTTAAAATGCATAATTTAATTGTATAATCCGCAAACACAACAAACAGGGGTCTAGAAAAATATTCTAAATCATTTAAATTTCGAAATAGAATTTTTAACCTTCTATTTTACTTTAGAGCAAGATGGGGTTAGATACCTACCTGCGTATATAATAGAAGCCTTATCAAATTGTAGATATCACGAATCTATGATTGGAATAATTGGAAATATCGCTTAACTTTGTATGATTAGATAAACGTTTAATATTCCCTTTTCTTCGTAAATTCGTACATTTTCGTTCACATAATAACTACAATGTGATCATATTAAGCTTGGAACAAAAATAATAATTGCGTTGTTTAATGTTCTTAAGAGAAACGTTTGGACACATCTTTACTTAAGACATAAAATTTTTGGATTTTTGAACGGTGACGTCACGTCATCGTGCATTTTTTTAAATGATATATCGATTTTTACTGCTTTCCCATAGAACTCCTTACCACTGACTAAGACTCGGCCTTATTTTTTGTTAATTACGTTTTTATTTCAAAAAAAAAAACCTGGCAAGTGAACTCGTTCTAAACGAACGGCTTTATTTTTTATATGAATTTTAAAAATACCATTTTTACACTATCATGTAAGTTAAATTTCCAAAATCAAGCGTTCAGATAAAAAAATCGCATTTAATTTTTTATTAATGAACCTTTAACACATAATCACGTATCATGACATAATTAGATAATTAGTAATAATAAAAGAACTTCCTAAATGTAAACCATCACATATTCGTATTACTTATAAGGAGTAATTAAAAAGTGCAAAAATCACAGCATTTAATTGTCAATTCTTGTGATGATTTACAATTACTATATTTGAAGTTCATACGAAGTGATTGTCGGCATTTTCAAATACAGATATACAAAATTTTTTAGATAATTATTTGGTTATAAATCTTTATCCAATTTGGCACAAAGTATACAATTGTAACATTTAGGTATAATTGGAAGAACTTAAAATCACTTCCACGTTATTATGCGATATGTTATATATAAACTAATAGGAATAATAACTTTGAAAAATTAAATATAAAGTTAAAATGAGAATGTAGTAAACAGATTTACCTATCGAGGCATACATTAATCTAGTAAAAATTACTTACTCTTTCAATAATTATTATGTCTGGTGGCTACCACCTAGTCCAGTTTTTAATATATTAAAAAAAATGTTAAAATGACCAGGACTACGTCATTCGGTGATCTAATGTCGGCCTCAATGGTAAACAACCTTCGACCCAAAAATTTGGCCTTTCTAACATACTTTTCCATAACGCAACTTCTTTCCCTGTAGAGTCCATCCAATCAACTGCTTTGCCATAATGTTTCCCTGAAATCATTGCAATATGTCTGTTACTTTTCTTATTGTGTTATGTGTAATGATGTATGAAATCGTATAAAATGGTGTATTGGTTTGCCTTGGAATTTTGTGAAAACCACCACAAAGCTTAATATACCATAAAAACAATAAAGTAAATAAATTACTTAATTGGTGTAATAATTACATTTCATTGTCCTATAAAAGTATTTGTCATTGTATCAATTAAACAGAATTAAAAAAAAAGAATACTAGGAGAGGTAGAGACAAAATAATAGCTTCTATTAATAGAAGCTATAATTTTTGTACAATTAAACATTAAATTAAATTAACTGTTAGTTTTTCTAAACATGAAGAATTGGAAGGCGGGTTCTATCCGTGTTTAGAATTTTTTATTTTTGTTTAAAACGTTAAACATTATTTTATAAATATTATATAATTGAGTGTCTACTTAAGTTGGAACCGGTTGGAAAACTTTTTTATTATCAGTTTTTGGAAAAAAAGTTATTCTTGATAAAAAGTTCTGTATGGTCCAAAACTGCAAAAATGAAACCATCAGATATCAATTTTTTAAAGGCGTATACGAGGTTTGTCAAAAATATGAATTTTGCTCAAGAGTATAAAGCGAGGAGTAAAGTACCATTATTTTTTTACAATACAGAAGAATGCTATAATGAAAAGTTGTTTTGAATTGAAAGTTATATGCAAATATGAAATTACAGCCATTTTGCATGAAAATTTCAATTCTAAATTTATCCTTCTTCATCTGTTAAAAATGTGATAAGTTTTCCTTTTTAATGATTGAATAACATTCAAATTGCATATAGTATGTTTAATTTAAAATTTCCACTTTCTGTTTCATTAATAATTAAGCATTAGAAAAAATGATAGAATAGACACTTTTTGTAAAATTTAAAAAAGACTTTTTTTATTTTTTTTGAAAAAATTTTTAAAAAACACCACACTCCCTCTAGGTATAAAAATAATTTTTTTTTAAAAAATTTTTAAAAAAATTGTTAAAAGGTTTCCACTTCCCCCCCTTTTCCATCCTTTAGTTTTTCATTTACGAGTTTTTCTCATGAGGGTAACGTAATGTTTCTGGCGTAGGCATAAATTTCTGATTCATTCTCTAAATGACCTTTTACACAAGTATTAGAGAGATTTTAGGTCAGTTAAAATAACGTATTTTGCGATTATAAATAACGATAACGTCGAGCAATTTTAATAGAGGTTTTTGACTGAATTAAATAGAACTGTCAGTGATTACACTTTTCAGTTATAATTTTTAATCCTAATCTAATTTTTTGTGACGGTTTACAATTATTTTAATAGCATTTGATAACAGTAACCGCGGGAACTGCTTTTTTAGATGACCGAAAATCTCCCTATTACGATTACTATTAACTATTGATCAAAATTGATGTTTGGTTTTTAAAATGTGTAGATATTCTGTTATTCTGCAAACTAATTCATTACAGAGCTGTTTAATTGAGATATTTCTTATAGATTTTAGAATCTCAGTGGACCATTGTAAAATGTCAAATACTGCACACGAATATGTAAAATGGTAATAATCAATAGTAATATTGCAGGGCGCAGGTGCTTCAAAATAATTCGAACACGGAGCAGGAAGATTATTCTGTCAAATTGACACAATTTGTAATTATGCAAGAAGTCTAAGATGTATAACAACAATAATTAATATCACTTTTTGAGGAAATTTAATCTCGAAGTCAACTCATAAAAATAAATGTCAAAATTTGGAGGCTTATTTAGTTTCTATGAATTAAATTAATGTCATTACGATGGAAATGAGAACATTTTAAGATTTTCAATTGTGGAGTTCCATGTACTATCGAAATTATATGAGGTAACAACGGAATGGAACGTTCCTATTGGTTGAAAATGACACGAAAAAAGCAATCATAACCGTAGAAATGTTTCACGTTTTCATTAATTTGCGACATTTATAATATGATTAAGTACCTAATATAATATTATGTTTACCTTCTCCCAGCGAAAATCGTACACCACCTAAGAATTCATTACTCCCAAGCCGGTCATGATCCCATACTGTTAATTCTAGACAACGTTCGGCTAATTCCTGCAGGGTCACATCGTCGTAAACAAATATATGATTCCATACGGCATTAACGGTCTTCCTCATCACCGCCGTTTTTTGTTTTGAAGTTCTACCCTTGTCAGGCAGAAGGTAACTAAAAAAACAATATATTGTTTTACCATCTTTGGTCAAAAATTAAATTAAACCTTTTACAGAAAGGATCCGACGTTCCGTTACTTTTCACCGCTGTTAAACTTTTCGCTTCTTTTACTTTTACATGCAAGGCACCTCGAGATCGTTTTCCTTTTTTCACCACCGTCATATCGGGAGGAACAAATTTTAGACCTACTAAAATGTCACCCTTAAATGATAACGCATCTTCAAACGGTTCCGTCTGCGATGTAATAATTAGGTTGAAATACATTTTTATATGTAACTACTTACTCGTTCTTCTAAATTATACCACTTCGGAGTGGGATCATCGAAAACTTTATTTTCTAAAGTCATCATGACTTCTCCTAAGAAATCATTTCTTCCAAACATATCCGAGTGCCACACCGTTAACCACAACGTTCTAGTTTCTAAACCAGTAAGTGATATGTGAAACTTAAGACATTCCTCAAAAACTGGATTAAGTGTGTGTTTTTTGACTTTGGTTTTCCTTTTTCCGCTTTTTGATTTATCCGGTAACAAATACACTTTAACATAAGGATCCGAACGATTGCGTTTTGCGTCGACCGCAGCTAAATCTTTGCACTGTTTTATTAATATTTCGAGAGCACTAGCTTTGTAATTATATTGCAATCCGAATTCCACCTGACCACGTACTGCCACGGTACCGTAGCGACCTTCTCCAGCTCCCGAGTACACACTCGCCATGGAATCTGAACGTAACTAAAATAAAACACAACAATATTATTTCTTGTCACACATTTTATTAGGGCGATTAATGCCATATTTATTTACATGATATAGTGTTGACTAATGTTTTCGATGTATTTTTTCAAATGATTAGATATACATGCACATAAATATTTGTTATTGGTTTAAATACGTTCAATTTAAAGTAATAATTTGAGAAGGTAATTACTGATCGACACCATTTTTTATTTGGTAGTGCAAATACACAGATATGTCAGTTTATTCTGATAAAAAAGTGTTTGTGTATCATTCTGGTCAAACGTTCAGTTCGATAAAACATTAACATTAGAGGTTATTCAAACTTGATGAATACACACAAATGATTAATAATTCGTACAAATAATATAGTAGCGCCCATAAGCATTCGAAGAAATGGTATTTTGGCCATAATAGTAGAAGTGATGGAAATAACGTGTCGACCAACCCTCAGACAGTTAGGTACAACCATTTCATGAACGCTGGTGGTTCTTAAGCAGGATGTTGTTTCGATTAATCAACGGTTTCAGAATTTTGGAATTATTTACTTACCCAGATCCTACAGACGTACTGTCAAGATAAATGCATTATTCGTCGTTTTCGAAAATTGATCCTAGCCTCTCATGTATTAAATTTGCACATTAATCGATTGACTGTACAAAAAGATATTTCCAAATAAATCGTTAATCAACAAGAAGAATAGAACACCTAGAATGACATTTTGAAGATCGGACATCATGGTACAAGAGATTTTACAGAAGACAAGCATCAAGACTATGAAAAAGAAGAGAAGGACCCGGACTAGTCGAGCCAGTCACCCATTTTAAATTCGATCGAACACATGTCGGATGAGATGGATAAATCATCTGCATGAAGAACCCCAAAAAATCGTTCAACGACGAAAGACAAACTTATCCCCTCTATAAAGTCTCGCTGCGATGTCGTTTTCCTCCTTTTACGTAATATTTTTTTCTGTATATACGACATTTTAAATTTATTTTTACTTTCAAATGATCGCCACTACATGATTTCTGTATGACATGAGAAACGGTTTGAGCAGAACACCAAAAGTGTAAAAAAGTAACGAAAGTGTGGTGACATGAAACAGTTAGCTCGAAAAATAAATTGAACACCATACGGAAAGTGAGTTTGATAGAAAAAGTGAAAAAAAAAACCGATATGTTAAACATAATTGTTGGATTATCCTTAAGACGGGCCCAGGTAAACGGTTTAAGACTGGAATTCAAATTTAAAATTGCGTTTTAGAAAAAAATGGATCAAGTAAAAGTTGTAGAGAATAAAATTTCCAACTTTTTTTGTACAATTAATATTTGTGGGGACATTGTTATCACAACTACTGCCACGTCATTTTGATATATCAGTAATTACTTATCGGATCAAAAAATAGTTTAAATAAAAGTTGAATATTTTTGTAAATATTTCAACAATGGGAAGTTCATGTAGGTTAAGAGCTCCTTTGGCGTGGCAGATTATGCTCAAAATATAATCAGATTTGGGGTATTAAAAATAACACCTATTTGCTAAGTTTTAAAATCGGACCGGTGGTTTTTTTGAAATTGTGCTTACCTAAGGTTTGTTCCAAGCACCCAAGTTGCAACGCACTGCATCGCCCCGATTATGCGCAGAGCGAAATAAGCGTTCCAACCGAAAATATTGTCGTTCATTGTATGATTTTGTTTCTGTTCCAAGCGATCACGTTGCGATCATTTCGATACATTGGCCAGAGAAGAAATCGTTTGGATTGACCTGCGCAGTAGACTGCTCTCTTATATTTTATGCTCACAGATCACAGAACTTCCACTAACCATTTGTCATAAGACTTATTATATAGATTATATATTTTTTTCGAGGTTTAGTGTTGCAATCTCTAGTTGTTTTTACAAAAAATGGATATAGATTTAAGTGATTTTACTTCAGGGGATAAGTAGCAGTGATGATGATTTTGAGCTGTTGTTAAGGGAACCGAAAATGAAAACCAAAAATTATTTAGGTAGGTATCTAATGCATTTAAACAAATAGCATTTAATAAATATAAAACAACTACTCAAAAACGATCCTAAATGCGTTCCAAGCATTTCTTACTAAAATGCGTTCTAAAAGCAGTGTCAAGTCGTGACATGCGCACGAAATTATTACTAAACGATTCTGTGGCGATCACGTTGCGATCCAAAATATGGGCTTGGAACAAACCTTTTGTAGTCCAGGCACGTTAATTTTTGAGACCAAAAAAAAAATTACAACACCTACTGCATAAGGAAGAAAATATAAAAAAATAAATTACGGATTTGTGGTGGGAAAGGGGAAGGGAGATGTTTCAATAAACAATAAGTTTTTTTTAATAGCAACTTTTTTGACGTGAGAATTTTTGATTGAAAAAAGGTTACTTTTTCGATATAATATATAATATACAAGGAGGAAAGGAGGCAAATAAATATTTTGAATTGAAAAAATTAGAGCGTGCTTAGGACATTCGACGGTAAGCTTTACCAAATTTCGGGAAAAACGTTTCTCTTTGTGGAAGATAAAAATAAAAAACCAAAAAGTCGGTTTTTTTAATTTTTAGCAGATACGTTGTTGAACTGTTAATTACCTAGAACTTTGCCACTTAACTTTTTTTGATAGGAGTTATAGTTTTGCCGAAAATTGCTATAAACCGTTTTTCACCCTTAAAAGCTCACTTCTTCCCCATTCCGATCTCAAATCGCCCGTAATTTATTTTTTCTCTTATTTTTTTTATATTTTCACTATTAGAACACTTAACAATGTGTACTAGGAAACGTTCTGCGTAATAATTTCTAAAATTTAACCAAACATATTAAAAATGTTTGAAAAATATTTAATAATATTTCAAAACGTATGATGGATCAAATCCGATTTCTTTTTTTAGTTGTATTATTAGAACACCGTTTAATTTCTATGGGTAAAAAGGCATAAGTTTTGATTTTTTTAACTTGAACGAGCAATAAATTTGTTAGAATATTCACATTATGAAACATTTAGTTAATTGTTTAATAATAGGGAATTTACTTTTACAGCGACAATTGCACTTGTGGTTTTTTCACATAGAATTTTTTAATCAATAAATAGTTTGACATGCTCTAGTTTTCTTATTCATTCTAATTGTCCTGCCGAATTACATTCGAGGATTGTTTTTTAGCGAGTAAATTTGTGTCATTAACTTCTAATCTGTTCAAATCCAGGTCCGATTTCTTTTTTTAGTTGTATTATTAGAACACCGTTTAATTTCTATGGGTAAAAAGGCATAAGTTTTGATTTTTTTAACTTGAACGAGCAATAAATTTGTTAGAATTGAAACATTTAGTTAATTGTTTAATAATAGGGAATTTTGGATATTGTAAAATCTTCTGCGCATGCGCATATATCAGTACGCATACGCAGAAGGAACTCACGCAATTTTAGCGTTTGATTTTACAATCTCTAAAGACTTTCTAATTGAATATCTACACACATAAAATCGTGGCCCGGTTTGTCTGTGTGTGTGCGTGCGTGCGTGTATGTGTGTATGTCTTCTCCTCCGAAACCGCTGAACCGATTTCGGAGATCGATACGTCAAATTGTTCAGGAGGTCCAGGCGCTGATCTTAGGCGGGGGTCACAAGTTGAACTGACCTTTGACCTCTGACCTGGAGCGGTGACCTCACGTCTTTAATTTCAGGTTTGTCTAGATTAGGCCCATTTTCAAGTGGGTTTGGTTACTAGGTATTCTAATAAATCCATTGCCAGTTCATGTAAAAAAAGTAAAACTTTTAATTAGGTCTCCTTACCAATAGAAATTAAACGCTGTTCTTGAAAATAATAACACAACTAAAAAAGGAAAAATGGCTGGGATTTGAACCCTCGTACGTATTGAAATATCATTAAATATTTTTCAAATATTTTTAATATGAAAGGTTAAATTTTAAAAATTATTACGCAAAACGTTACGTGTTTTTATAGTAGAAAAATCCTAAAAACACTTTAGGGACATATAAATCGGACTTTTCAAGTTCCCCATGTTAAACAGAATACTTCAGGTTTTTCGGGACACACGGTATAGGGATGGACGGCCGGCGGCCAGCCACTAGACAGAATTTGTTTTGCTTTATTATAATGCATCTTTCTTTTTGAAATATAAATTTAAAAAGATCTTTGATTTTGTTAGTGGCATATCAATACGGATATGTTGGTTAATTACTATTATTACGCCCACTATTCTTTTCATGAACAATTGAAAGGAGTTTATTGTTTTAATTTTTTGACCTTGTTTATTTTTCTAATGTCTAATTATAGATTAGTAATTAAAAATAAGGTTTATAAAATATTGTAATGCTTATTAGTAGTAGTTTGAAAAAATCAAGTTTGGAATTGACGCATACAAATAGATCAAAATACTTACCCCTAAACTAGATAAACTACTTCTGTTCGTATGAATAGCGACGAGTCTATCAATGTCTTCATCGTTACTACGCCATTCCTGACTGCTTTTGTTACTAAGATCCATTCGGCTACTTCGGGACACAGGACTTGGTGTGGCACTTTTGCTGATACCTTTGGCATGTAACATAGGTGAGGAATTCGTTGTTTCTGATAAACTCGCATCATCTGCAATAATAATTTGAAATTTAGAAATAATAAGACTGATTGGTATTGTAAGTAGAATAAAAAACGGCACATAACATTTACCAAATTTAGGAATGTTTTATACATGCACAATTACCTTTATCCTTTGTAAAACCCACTTCTGAGGTGCTTTCTGTTAATTCATTTTTATGTGCGAAGATTCTATGTCTAATTCATCACCTATTGTAATAATGTCCTCATTTTGAAGAACTGGAAGAATACCTTCTTCGAGAGTAATTATAGTCTCCAACTCGAGATTTTCATGGTCTACGGGCGATTCATTTAAAATAACAGGACAAATTTGTTCAGTTGTTACATATTCAATTGTTTTTTTGGTTATGTGCGATTCTACATCTTCCAAACTTATGTTTGTTTGTTCAGTTATTACATTTTCAATTGTTTTTTCAGTTATGTGCGATTTTTGATCTTTCAAACTTATGTTTGTAACATTTTCATCTACTTTGTCGGTTATACTTGATTCTAGATCTTCCAAACTCTAATGAAAATATTATCACTTCAAAAATACAATTTAAAAAAATTCTACCTGATAACCCCGCTTATATAAAGCTATTTCTAAGTTGTCCGAATCTGTATCGGTTGGTGCACAACAACAAAAACAACTGAAACAACGCCTACACAATTTCCAACTATCTGATAAGATTTTTGATTCTTTTTTTGTTTCCATTAAATAAGTAGACGAACTTGTCATTATGAAAACTAAAATATACTGATTATTATAATCATTTAATTATTTCACGAACAATTTAATTCCGGCCGTATTTCCTGCCTTGATAAAACTACCAATCTATCCCTCCTTACCGGTTAGGTTTGAAATTAAAATACGATAACGTTGCATTATATGAGAAATTAGGTAACCAACTAATAAGGATGAAAACCGTAGAAGTTCTTTGATGTAAAAGAATAGTTCGAGAAACCATAAAATTATACATACAGGATGACAAAAGAAAGTGGGTAACTTTTATTACATCTGATAAAAATTGGAGTAGGATCAAAACTAGAAATTATATGTTTTTTGACATTTTTTGGTTCCTCATATCATATTGCCTATGACTATAACTTATTTTGAAAATATTTTTCAAAACAACTAGGTACGTGGATACAATAGTAACTACAAGTTTGGCATTTAACCCGGATTTATTTTTAAAAAAATCAGTAAAATCGGAGGACGTGAAATAATATTCTGAACCAAAAATGTCAAAATTAAGTGGTTCTATTTAAAAATCGAAAGTAGTTTAATGTTGTAGATTATCCTTATAATTGTGTAGCATAAGTCCAACTCTATTTTTCTAATTTGTATTAGTTACCGAGTGTACCCACTGATGTCACCTGATATTATCTCATATTCAGGAAAGTATTTATTTATTTTTCAAATTTAGAACAACTGATAAAGTTTGCGTTTACTAATTACATGTAAGTAATGACGCAACTACCTTCTTTCGTGAATACGAGTATAGTTTTAAATCGTACATTGTTAATAATGTATTTAATATTGAGAAATTGTTATTTAGATTAAATAAGAATGACCGAATTGGTGAAACACAATAATTTTCAAGTATGCAGCAATTTGTTACCTGAAACCTAGATTGTCGCACATCATTGAATGCAAAAAAAATGAAATCCAAGATGGAGTCTATTAAAAAATCAAGTTACTACACTATTTTAAAAATTATGAAAGTAATTTTTTTAAAGTTATTATTGTATTTTTTCGAAACTGAGTTTTTAGAATTTTTCCGAATGTCTCGGAACTACTCAGAAGTTTTCTCAGTAGAATCTGACTGACTTATTATAATCAACTGTACATCATTGCCCATTTAACCAAAGTTGTATCTATATTAATAACAAAGATAGGCGTATAATCCTACTCAAATTGAGACATACTGTGTATCAAGAGTAATACTCAAGTTTAAGTCCATTAATCTACCAATGTGGCAGGAATAATTAGGTGACCAAATAGGAGAACAATAAAGCAATGGTGCAATATAAAGGCTTTATTTGACCTAAAAGGCTTTGATATTTATTGATAATGTGTATATCGGTACCCTCATGAGAAATCGTCCCAAAAAGCAAATTTTACAGGATGTTATCAAAAATGTCCTATATTTTGTGATGTTTAATTATTAATGAAAATAAAAGAAAGGGGCTAGGTATTATATGTGATTTGTCTATTTAGAAAACCAAAGAGCTTTACTGACGTGTTTTACTTAACTTTTGAAAAATTTCAAAATTTTGAATTACGAGGTTTTCTTATGAGGGTAAAAATATGCAAAAGTATAGATGTTTATGAAATAAGATATCAACAAAATATATTCTTTTAGGTATGATTTACATTTTTGAATATTTAATTGCATGTATTTTTTTTCATCAATCTTCAACTAAATGTTTAAATTAAAAAGTTTGACAATCTAGAAGAGATAGGGTTTTATAATAGTAAATTATACACCAAGGTAGAGAAGAGATTTTTCTCAGCTTACTAGTGTAATATATTAATTTTCAAATAAAAAATGCATATCCATAAATATCCAACAGGGCGAATCATGTGTATGTAGGTGCCGTTTGTAATTCTACAACCACTGGTTACTGGTTATTTGATTTCCAGAAATTCAACATATTGCGTTAAAAATGCGCAATGTTGATGAGTTCATAACCGGCATCTGACTAACTACAGACTTCTAAAATTATTTTCAAAAAGTACACGTTGAACTTCACACACATGATGCACAATATATTGCTTGTAATTGTAATTTCGTTGTTTTCATTATTGACCAGTAGTGAATAATGAAAATGTTTTGAGAAGGACGAGAGAAAAGTTAGGTCACAACTGTAAAATGAGCCAATAATAATATGATTTTCCATTAGTAGTTTTTGATCATCATTAAGAAAATAAGATATGTCAAGTTGGCACCTCCACCTTAGAAAAAAATACGGTATTCGTTAGCCTAGGGAAAAGTTTTGTTCGCCCACCCTCCAAACATTTTTTATGTGACAATTTAATTCATGTCTAAAAATCGCATATGCCGCAGTGTAATTCCCACTTTGACGTCGGCAAAAGTTAACTGTAACTTTTACAGCGACAATTGCACTTGTGGTTTTTTCACATAGAATTTTTTAATCAATAAATAGTTTGACATGTTCTAGTTTTCTTATTCATTCTAATTGTCCTGCCAAATTACATTCGAGGATTGTTTTTTAGCGAGTAAATTTGTGTCATTAACTTCTAATCTGTTTTCTTTAGCAATTTGATTCGAAAAACTGTCAACTTAAAAACTCCCCACCGGATGGCACATTCTAGAGAATTTTTGACCTGGATCTTCGGTCTCGGTCAAAAATTAACACTCCATAATTATTGACTGTTTTTCTCGTCAAATTGCTAGACAACAGATTTTCATTAAACAACTCAAAAATCGACAAAATACAAACCTCTTGTGCAATTATAAGTGAAAAAACATTTTTTGGTGAAAAAAACAAAAATTAAAAAAATATTTCACGCTATATCGTTTATCCATCGTTTACCCATGAAAAATTATTGTTTGCCCACTTTCCAAAATTTTTTTATATGAAAACAGAATTTTTTTGGTGAAAAAGTGATCTTTTTTGCCGCTAAAACGGCCCATGTTTGTCCAAAAAAATGTTAGTTTGCCTAGCCTCCAAAAATTGTTAAAATACTACTTTTTTACCCTATGTCGTTTGCCCATCTTTCAAATTTGATTCCCACAAGGGCAAACGATGGACAAACGTGAACAAAATTGGTCTTTTGATTTTTGGTTTTTTTCACTAAAAAATATTTTTTCCACATAAAAAATTTTTGGAGGATGGATAAACAAAACTTTTCATTGGACAAACATGGGTATTCGATAGACCAACAAATGTCGTTTTTTCCAAAACATTCACATGTGGAGTTGACACATACCTACGAAAATATATTTTAAATGACGAAAATGATATAGAATCAAAATTGAAAATAAGCGATGTGTCAAAGTACCCTACATCCAAATCAATACGTTTTAGAACAAATGGTGAAAGTAAAAAAATGTTAATACACCGTACTTGTGTAAATTTAAATAAGAAGCAACTGTTTATTGCAAACAAAATGTCGATAAAGAATATTTTATTTTAATATTCTAAAAAAAAACAAAAATGCCCTTTTGTTGATCGATTATACCTAAATTGTAATTAATTTTTTGATATTATACAAACTTTATTGTGGGTACATCTTGTTACTTTTCATAGCTTTAGATAAACATTTGATTTTTAAATGAATTCTGTCGTTTATGATTCAGTATATGTACAATCAAGCAAACAAAAATCGGGACACTTTGGTTCTACAAGTTAAATAAGCATATCTACTTTAATGTTTAGGATGTAGTACCTAACATTCGTACATTCTTTAGAATTAAACAAAGAATAGTGGTAAAGATTTACAGTTTAAGTAAACCCTAATACATTATATTGAAATAATTGTTTTCTTGTATTAAATCTTGCCCCGAGGTTATCACTTAACGTTCGTCACATTTTATATATTCAGGAATTTAATATTTTGACCGTATTTGTTGTTTTTTATTTTTAGATGTTTGTTTCTACATCGAGTATCAATCTCATTCTCACTATTTTAAACATGTCGCGTAATAAACATCAATTTAATTAACCAAATTAATTGCAATAGGAGTGTAGCTGTTTTCATTTGCAATTATTTTAGTGACTGTTCACTCATATCAAAATTTTCACATTATCTAGCCAATCACAAATCAAAGACAACTGGTGTTATCGCGACGATTTAATTCATCTGCCAAAACAATGCATTTTAATAGACGTTTTGTCACTTTGACATCGTATAAATTGCTAATGGATAAACCCCTTGTTGATATTTTCATGATATCTAAAATTATGCTATTTTTCGCAATGTTTCATAAATATATAGTGTTTATTAATTTTTAATTAAATGGTTCATTAAATTGTCTTATCAAATACCATTCGAGCTTGTGTTTATACCCAGAATAAACTTGGTAAAATCGCCACATGTTTGAGGCGAAACGACAAAAAGCTATCCTGAAATAGGCTGTTGTTTTTTATTATACCTCCACGCAAAGAAGGACCTCAAAAAAAGGAACATTGTTCATAGTTAATGATAATTGGGGAAATACAATCAATTTTTCCAAAATTTCAGTGTATTATCATAGATTTTTGTAATAAAATTTTGGCAAAAAATTAAAAACAAACTTTGAAGTGAGAATGGTACTTTTTGTAATTAAATCATTGAAAATATTGTTAAATTGATTTCGCGGGATTACCGTATCAAAGAAATTATTTTAAGCACAAAAAAATACAAAATTTGTGTAAAATGAAATTAGGAATATCTTTTATTTGGGAAAAAATTATGTAAAACTTTTGTTTTAGGTGGAAATATTTTTCCCCTAACCTGTAGTACAAGGGTCCTCTAGTAACTCAATTTAAAAACTTTAATATAATTACTCCACTTATTATATACCATTTGAAAGCCAGTTTCACTGGTTAAGCTTACAAAACTTAACTCGAAAAAATTAAATAAATTCAAAAATAGTCCAAGTAAAAGTTGTAGAAACTGTTATTTACACTCTTTGTTTAAGTAATTTTTTTATAAAATTTTCTTGAAATATTGATAAGCAAAGTCAAGTCACATGTTTACTGTTAATTAATTTCTGTAATTATTTATCGAACGAAAAAGTTTTATTGAAAGTATTCCAAAGAAATAAACATAAACATCAAAGTCCCTTTTGGTTCGACCAATTCTCCCCAAAACTTTGATTTAAAATAGTGGTAAACAGTTATTTGATATTAGAAACTAATTACTGAGTAATTTTTAAACATGAATTGTCAGTAATTGGGAAAATATTTTGAGAATTTAGTTACTTCCGCATACACCGGAAGTTGACTTAACTTAGTTATTTAAAATGGAATGCTCTATATATTATCGACCTTATGTCTAAAATTAGCGTTTTGAATTTTTAAAAAGTTATAAAAATATCTATGGATGTACAGGCTGTTCCAAATTACATTTTAGAAAACATCCCGTAAATGGAAACTTGTTTTATTAAAAGCAAGAAGTAATTTTATAAATCTAGTTTTCGAATTATTTGAAAATTAACAATTTCTTAAAATACAACATAATTGGGTAAATAACGAATTGAAGTTTTGTGAAGTGTACTTTGGGGTCTTATTTGTAAACACCTTGTAAATATCCGCAAGTAGCAATTTATTATTGATGATTAATTTTTATACATTTTCAGAATTATGGGGTAATTACTTTCCAATGTACAGGTACTTTGCGCTGGTAGTAATACACCTTGTATAGAAAAAAGCGAGGGGAATAAGTTACTTCAATCATTATTTTGATTACCTTTTTAAATGATTTTAATACTTAAATATATTTTAAATACTTTAAATGGTTTAAGTCAAAGTTAAAATATTTTCAATACTTTGATTATGTTTCAGTATTCTTCTTGCAACTTTAAATACTTTGATTACCATTTAAATACTTCAATTTTGATTATTCTTTGCGACTTAAACGGCGATACTTCCGATATTTAACGAGTAAAAGATGCTGTTTATTTCGCTACGGGGCGGCGACAGCTATTTTTAGCTGAAGTTTCGTTCAGTGATAACTTGCTTACGGCCCTGTGTATGTATGCTGTAAAATAATGGCAATTTCACAAAGTGAAGGTAAGTGATTTTCCGATTATTTTCAAATAACAAATAAAATTTTGTTGATGTGTTTACCTACTCGTAATTGAATTATGTAATCATGTAAATGATTTTTAATTCAAAATTTCAGAATATTAACTTTTAATATAAAATTTTGTATGATGACGTAATTCAATTGCTACTATAATAAGCTTTGACTTTAAAAATGAAAAAGAGTATACACTGAGAAAAATACTATTTAACCGAGAACCGATTTTGCTCAGTTAAAATGAAAACTGTTGATTGTATCGAATAAAAGGTTATTTAATTCGAGTAGTAAGGTTGAAACAAGGGTATACAACTGTTAAACTGACTTATTAAAAACGGTAACAAGAAAAACCGTTGATGTCACCAAGAAAAAGTTATCTAAACTGTTTTGTAAATTGTAATTCAACAGATTAAAATCGGTTGTAAAAAACATACGTACACGATCAGTTATTCATCATATTAATTCGGTTGTTTAAAAACAACCGAGTAAGTTTAGTTGAGTTTGCTATTATATATCTGTTAATAATAATAGCAATATATTATGTAGTTTTAACTGACAAAACGTTAAAAAATTAAGAGATTGCGTTTGGAACCTCAAACGAAACGGATGTGTTGTGCGTGCGTTCTTGATGTGTTCAGTGTCCTTTTTTTCTTATCCACATTATGGCCGATAAAGAAACTGTTGACAAATTAATCGAGTGGGAGCTGTCGATGTATATCGATACCTTCAAAAGAAAGTACTTTACTTTTTGCAATTAAGTAAATTTCGAGGTAAATTTGCAACCTCTTTACTTCTGAAGAATTACAATCGAGTTCTTTAGTTTTTATTGATAATGGTTTCTATTTCGGAAACTGGGAAGAAATTTTGTTTGCTTAAAGCATTTAATTTTTTTATATCAATGATGTTTATTAAGATTTCGTGACTATTGAGCTTGATTCACATGGATGACGCAATCTTCAAAATGTTTGTAATCCTCAGCAAAACGCTGGGAATATTTTTAGTTACGTTGTATTTTCCGAGTAAGCCAGTTCTTAAGATCAGTATAAACAACCGATTCCATCGGTGAAACCAAACAAAAGGTTGTTGCAGACATTGACCTTTTCCCAAACAACTTACTTAATCAGTCAACTCTACCGATCAAAAACGCAAAATGTAATGACTCCGATCGGTAACGATAACCGATTTAACTCGATTGTTGTAACTGATTTAAGCTGTTACTTTTCAACCTTTTTTAAACAGGTAGTGACTACTGCGAAAAAAGTTGGTTCTATAGCAACCTAGAAAATAGGTCAGGAAAACTGTTTTTTCAGTGTATTTAACTGATTATTTTTCTCAGTGTAGTCTCTTGGAATATTGCGAAATATTATTTACATAAAAAGACGTAAAGTATTTATTAGTTAGTACACGGATTAGTACATGCCTCTATTATGTGCTGTTTTTTTTAGATTTTTGGAAGTATATAAAAGATACTTTTCAAGTTGATTTGCCAGTTTTTATTATTAATATTTTGAAAGTAAACGGTTATGACAACGTAATGGCACTAAAAGGTTTTTCTGAAAGTGATATAAATTCGATAGAGAATTTTGCAAAAGATGTGTTACCTAATATAATTAATATTGAAGATCAAGACGAGATTAAGAAATATTACGGATTTTTTTCGAAAAACTATACGAAATTTTGTATACCACCAGGAATTAAAAAAAGTTTATTAAACATTGGTAGTGAATTAGCTAGTAGTAAGGATTTTAAAAGAATTAATGAAGATAATCCTGGTAATTCATCTGGTAATAAGTCCAGTAAATCAATAGAAGCAGCAAGGAAAAGAAAAAGGACTATATTAAGTAGTATAGAAAATAGAGAATCCATCATAGCTGAGTTTAATATTAATGATGCACGAAAAACTCTCGATCATATTGTTCGAAAGTATGTTAAAATTTAACAGAAGTAAAAAGATTAAACTGAATTGCGAAATATCCAATATGGAATTTAATGTACAGGTTTTTCTCAATACACTGGACGAGACAAATTTAGAATCAAGATCAGGCCCTACAGCAATTGCCACGGGTCAAATAACTTGTTTTGTTTGCAAAAAAATTGTTAAGGTCTCTAGTTGCCGAACAGGTGGCAAAAATTATTGGACACTCTCCAATTTTTACAAACACATTGGAATTCATGTACAAAGTGAGATTTCCGCGAGTACTAAAAAATCTGAAGGAAAAGTACAAAAAAATACACTTGAAACGTTTATTATACCAGGACCGTCAGTACAGGAAAATACAAAGGACCCATCTCATCATGTTATAGACGAGCCTCAAGACGAAACTATTTATCTTGAAGAAAATGAAGGACAATTAGATTCAAATTTTTAGTTTGCAGAGATATTGGAAATGAGACATCTGATAATCTCTGCGAAAATAATTCGGATTGTTCGTCTCACACCGGATGCAAATCTAAACAAAGCTGTTATAAATGGAAACAGATTAAATACAGTAGGCAAGAACGAAAAAGAAGAAAAAGGAATCTGCTCTAATAGATTCACAAAATCCGCAGAGTCTCATTACCGCATTTTTCCTCTAATTCGAAAAATTGAGACTATCATCACGAAAGAACCTGAACATGTTATTAGGGACTTTAATTTTATTTCAGAAAAACTTAAAGTAAGCCATTCAAAGGCATTGGAAATGTTACTAAATGCTGCAACAAAAAATTACAATAAAGTGAAAGGGAAAAGATATGACGAAAAAATAAAACAATTTTCAAAGTATCTCTATTTGATTGGTGGATGTTTATTATACGAAACTCTGTACAATAATTTAAAACAAAACTTACCTTCACTCTCAACTGTAAGAAAAGATCTGCAAAACAGCTTTGATGTATACGAAGGTAAAATGAGATTTAGGGAGCTAAAAAATTACCTCATTACACAAAAATATCCACTAAAAGTGTTTATTAGCGAGGATGCTACTGCAATAACAGGTATGTGAAGTTTGTTTACTTATTATAAGTAACTAAAGTAGGTATCTATAGTTATTTACATTATCCGATGCGAAAGCTTACTTGCACCTAAAAAAGTTTTTGCTAAATTTTTTCTACTAGTAACATATATGGAATTTAAAATTAATTTACTCTTAAATTATTTGACATTTTGAATTTTTTAAGCTAGTAACCGAGCTAGTAACAGTACATAATTACAAACGGCAACCACATAGTTCAACAGTTTACTTTCGTTTGCGAGCGTGCTATAGCTAACGTGAAAAGTTCACTTTTTTTGTAGTAAAGAAACAGTTATTTCCACTATTGAATTTGTTTGTTTTCCGTCATAATTCCAACTTTTCAGGGAAAATTCAGTATGATGCAAAAACCAACAACATTGTGGGATTTCCATTACCTTTGAATAAGGTAACTGGATTACCAGAAACAAATACATTTTTAGCTACCAGTGCCAAGAAAATGTACGAAACATTTCAAAACAATAAAAATGTAGCTATGCTTATATTATTATGGCACAGCCTTTAGTTACAAATGCGTCAGCATTTTGCGTTTGTGCATTTGGTTCAGCAAACAATTTCACGTATTCTGAGGTATTGAATAGGTGGAGAACAATGCAAATGTTAGCAAAAGAAGAAGAAATAGAAATTGTAGGATTTTCCTCCGACGGGGACACCCGGTTGCTGAAAGCAATGCGCCATAATACAAAAATTCCAATGCATAACGAATTCAATGAGTGGTTCCAGTGTAATCCAGACATCTTTCAACCACTGTTTGTACAAGATACCATTCATATAGGTGAATATATGCACATTTGATTGTAATCTATTAATATGACAATTGATGCTAAACAGAAGTGTTTTATTTTAGGCACAAAACTGAAAACTGTATTTTTAAACGATCGTGTTCAATTAAAAATAGGTACATATTTTGTAACTGTAGCACACCTTTATGAACTAATAGAAAAGGTGTCTAAAGATCAACATCTATTGACAAAGTCGCACCTCAAGTCAGATGATAAGATGAATTTCAATTCAGTTGAGCATATTATTAGCAAGAAGGTGCAAACTGCTTTATTAAAACATATTTTGAATAGTAAGGGTACCGTAGCATTTCTAACAATTGTTGAAAATATTTTGGATGCATTTCTTGTAAAAGAACTTCATATCAAAATAAGAATTCAAAAATATGGTTTTCTGTCTTTTTTACGAATATGGAGATACTGGCTAAAGAAGAACAATTATACTTTAAGCAAACATTTCATCACATTAAATGCATATATTTGCATAGAGCTAAATGCACATGCGTTAATATTGTTAGCACTACGGAATAAGTATCTACAAGATTCAAATATAACAACATGGCTGATGAGTTCACAACCATGTGAACAAACATTTAGAGCAGCCCGATCCATGACTTCGACCTTCTCAACAATGGTAAATTTTAGTATGCTCGAGATTTTACAGAGATTACATAGGATCCAATGCATAAATGACATAATGTACGAATTACGTAAGTGCTTACTGACAGTTTTGTCTTTGGAGTGTGAAAACTGAGGGTTAATCGCTGGTGAAGTCTATTGTACACATGTAACGAAGTACATGAAATTTTAACTGAAGTATATGGATTTTTTTACGAAATACTGGTGAAGTTATTCAATCGTGGTCACTTATTGATGGAGTAGGTGTGAGTCAAGATCCGTGAATTACTGATAAATTTTGTGATGTATTGTGATTTGTGAAGTTTATTGTACAAGATTCTTCCTAGCGGTTCACCCATCAGTGAAAAGGGTGGAAGATGTTTTATTTGAACTCAATATTTTTTCAACCTAGAACTCAATTGACTCATCTAGTTCAGAGAATCTCCCAAACTTTTGGGATAGACACATACTTGTGCTGAATTCAGTGTTCTTTTATAAAGGGTTTGCGTCAGTTTTGTTCGAATTCATTGAATTTCTTTCTTGTTATAGAAATATCGATTTGCTTTCAGTAAAAAAATTGTATTTTTAGAAGATGATATCATTTTTCCAAGAGAGAGACATAGGAAATTAGGCAACTTAGAATTTCAAAAATATTCTAGTAATGACTTTCAAAGTGAGTTACTATCCTATGATGAAATTGAACAAACAATTATGGAAGCCAAAGAAAATGCAGAGCATGTTCTTTCCGATCTTGGAATTGAAATAGAAAATGACGAGTGGATGAACATAAGTATTCCGAACGTTCATGGTAATGTCAGCAAAACTTATATTACCTAATGATGTTTAATTCAAATAAAATTAATTTTAATTTCAGACCATAACAAACATGATGAACTAGATGAGCTGAAAGAAAGTAGTTCATCCGACGTAATTTATGAAAACAGTAATGAACAATCCAATACACATTTATCAGGTATATGTATATTTAATTCAATATAGCCGATATGGGCTCTCTTGATCAACTGGTAATTATTGCCCTTTTACTAATAATTAAAAATTTTAGATGTGGATCTTGGCGATACTACGATAATCGAAGAGTTAGAAAATGTTGATTTAAATTTATTAGATTATTCTGATTCGACAAACTTGAGCTCTTTAGTGGAAGTTAGAAACAAGGGAAAAGTTCTTAGAATTAAAAACTACACTTTGTTGGTTTCTGGATAACAAAGACTCCAGATTAAGCTCTGACAGACTGCAGAGAGTCAAGGGTCCAAAACAAATTAAAGATAATAACAAACAAACAATTAAAAAAAGAAAAAGAAACGATTAGAATCTGATTCCGATTCATTAGAGGAGGATCATTTATCTCCTATATATGACGACAGTGAAGACTCTGAAACGTTTTCCGATGTAGAAAATATCTCTTCCTCAAAAGCAGGAGATATATCACTTGCTGTAGAAAAATATTATGCAGTAGCATATCACGACACCTGGTACATCGGAAGAATTTTAGAAGCAAATGAAAAAGAGTCGAAAGTAAAATTTCTAAAATTTGATTTAGATAGGTACATTTGGCCACAAAAGGAAGATGTACAAGTTGTTCATAATACTTATATTTTTGAAGGACCTATATCACTAACCGGAACATATCCTTTTTTTATTTCCGGGGCAACAAAGAAGTTGCTTGATAATAAATATAAATGTTTCAAAAGAAGTGACTGATTTAAATTTGTTAATTTTTATATACATACTTTAGTTGTGAATATGTATTCGTTCTTAGAATAATTTTTTTTACTTACCTATGTATTTTGAATACTTTGATTACATTTGACATCTTTTGGTTACTTTAAATATCTTTTACAAATATATTGATTACTTTAATTACTTTAAGTTCTTTCACATAAAATTTAATTATTTAAAAATATCCTTTGATTATTCTGATTATTTTTTAAATACTTTAAATATTTTCAATGCTTTAAATATTTCCTGAATACTTTAATTACTGATTAATATTAATATTTTAAATATGGTGTACACTTTTTCCATAGTTGTTTCCCCTCGGAAAAAAAGTATGTCTTCACCTCATAGTTTGAATCAACAAATTGAAAATTCTATTTTATTTTGAATTTGTTTTAAATTACAGTTTCTATTGCATAAGCAATTGATTTTGAATTTATAAACCTAATCAAAACTTAAACTTATCCTTCTGTGACTCATCACTTGTTATAAATTAATTGTCGGCCTCTCAGTCGTTACTAAAAATAAATTGGTTAGTAAAGTTACATTTGAATACATGTACTTAATCACTTATTAGTTCAATAATTGCGGAGTGGATTCGTAATCTAGCTATGTTTGTTTCACCATTAAGTAACAATCTAATTAACTACCTAGTTTCTCGAAACAATTAGTAAGTAACACCTCGAGGATAAAAAAATTGTTTACGAAAAAATCATTTGGCAATACGGTGAAATTATATGTGTGGAAACAAGCTCAACGTTGTCGTTGGTAGTGTTTTCTTAATTTATTTCTTTGTATTGTATGCTGTACGACTTGGAAATTTTAAATATTACTTTCTTATTTAAATTTCAATAAAAAATCAATCAGTTTCTGGACTGTTTTGCAATGCAATATATTATAGCCATAATTAACGGCAACCATTACAAATCGAAAAGCGTAAAAGATAAAACGACCCAAATTCATAAAACGATATAAATTCATTTCAGTCACCTAGAATTAGGTATATGACGACTGAATGTACATTTAATTGCAATTATATAATTAATGCTATTAAAACAATTTATATTAAGTGCGTTTAAATTGATAATTAAAATTATGATTTTCATAGTTTCACCAAATAACAAAAGAAAGCGTAAAGAAATTTTTACATTTTTTTACATTATATTATAAAAAATAAATATTATTAAAAGTACCGTTTTAATTTAGCGAATTAATGCATTTTGATATGAAATAGGGTTTACAAAAAAAAATTAGAGTATTTTGCATGTTTATGTGCTTCAAGTCATGTATAGTTTTAATTATTTCGACGATTGTGCAAAACAGCACGACTATTACGTTACAATATTATATTTAGTAGTAGGTCAAGTTCATTGACTTAGAAAAATCGAGCAAGTGTTACGTACAATTGCACGCAATATGTTATTTTCTGACGCGGCCAACGATGGACTTAGTTGTAATTACAAGCCGTGAGTTTCAGTGCAAAAATAATTGTATCTTTAATTTAATAACCCTGAACTTTTAGTACTGACCAAGTTTTTATATAACTCACACCAACACAATGGCAGCCCCACTGGGAGTTAAACATATTATAAGAGTGCGTGAAAGGTAAAAAAATACACAGAACGTTGATCACAGTTTAACAAATAACATTGAACTTATAGCAATTTTTATTTTTCGAAACTAATAAAATGAAAATTAACGTCGTCAGTAAGACATGAAATAAATAAAAATAGAAAAAGTACAACTGGTTGATAAATAAGAGGAAATTCTTGGTTTTACGATTGTATGGTTAAAGCTGTGAAATCAAAATAAAATAAAATAATTACTATTTACATAAATTAGATTTGTTCTAATTACTCTCTACTATTAAAAAAGTCAACGGCGCTTTTTTTATAATTGTATGTCGCAGTGTATTTATGGCAAGAGTCTGTTAGCCAATTGTTTAACTACAACTACAGAAATAGAAAATACATTTCAAGGTCACGTGCATACCTGCATGCGTCATCAACATATGATAACCAAGTATAAATCACTTTTCTTCAAACATTAACCAATAAAGTACGTTTACATACATATAGACATTTACTTATTAAAATTAGTACTAAAAAGTTAAAATTTGATAGTGAAGTTCGTTAAAAAAAACTTTCGAAATAAAATTTGCATAAAATGTAGTTAGAATTTTTATTTTAAAATATTCATTATAATTTGGAAATATTGTTAAAAACTGAATCCTCTTGCCATTTTGTCCACAGTACATTATAAAAAATGAAATGGAAATAATTATTATTATTAGTATGAGTGAGAACAGTCAGTTTAGATTGTTTGTAAAGGCAATGATCTGAAGTTGTTTCTGTTTGTTTGGATCATTAGACATTAGCTAAGAATAAGTTGCGTCAGTGTGCTGCACTGTTGAATGAAAATAAAAAAAAATACATGTAAGCAGTTAATCAATGGCTGTACTAAGCACAGGTTGTATCGTAAAAGCATATAGTAATCTAATAATGCAAGCGAAGCCTATTAAACAAAGTATAAGGTAGAAACACGATATGTTCCGACCTAAGGGTAGATCTTACGTTTAGCATTAATTTTTAAGTTTTACACGACTATAAACAAGTGATATTAGTTTAGAACAAAATATAAATAATACTTGACTCCCACGTCTATTTTACTTACTTAAACTAACTAAAAAAATTATGAAAGTACTGTATTATATAAAAGATTGATCATGATTTGTTTCACTTCGGTGCTTTAAAGAAATAGTTCTAGTATGATTTTTTTTAATTTCCTCTTCATAACAACAACAATTTCTAAAAATCTTTCACGGTTTTTGAATAAAATTAACATAAATAGTATAAATTAGCTGGAAATTTGCATTGTCATGATAACGAACTCAGCGTTTTAATTTCACTAACAATCAAATTTTACCTATCACATCCAATAATTATTTTTGGATTAAGAAAGCAATTCAAATCTCAAAATGTGTTTTTGACCTAAAAAAGAAGGGATAGTAACAAAAACACTGAAAACGATATTTTTAATTACACGTTTTTCTCAAACATCCATTCATTCAACATGAATTTTGAAATTTCCTTATTTTAGTAGATATTCAAGTTTTCCGAATTTACAACAACAAAATTTATTTCGAAACTCTTTCACGTTTTGAATAAAAATAACTTAAATATAAACTAGGTACTGGCAACAGAACCCCACATAGCAACCAATATGTTCAAAAAAAAAAGAAAGCATCATCATTTTGTTTTAAATTATACTTGATTGAACAGAAGTTAGATATAATTAAAACAAAACTTTTATTTAAGAAAAAATGTATTTTTTGGAAATATTCTTAGAAAACTGAAAATTTCATATTTCATTAAAAAAGATCGGCTATAGAAAAAAAGTAATCATATTTAGTAACTTTGTTTAAAATAATTAATAGTCTTGATGTTATTGCTGAAAAAAGGTCACGTAATTATTGTATTTCGGTAATTATTTATAAAAAAAAATGGCTTAATGAAAAGTGTATATAATCAAACTATTATAGCAAAAATGTGTAAAGAGCCACAGTTCTTGAAAAATCTGTTTATATACGGATAATTCATCGGAAAAGTGTAGATCTGTCAATTTTAGATGTAGTTATGTAAGTTGATAGGTGATGTCTCCCTAGAACGACTGAAGAAGAAAGCACATACTTTTTTCTACGATCGTGCAAAAAGTGACTACTTTTTAATAAATAAAATAAAGAAAAGGAAAGTGACGTGAGGTGATGGAATACAGGGGGATAAAGTATATGCAACGGTAATTCAGAAAAGAATGGAAAGATATTGCGGAAAAATATTTAGAGAAAGATTGATAAGCAAGTTTAAAAAAAAGAAGAACAATATACATTTTAAAACCAATAATAAATAAAGAGTTAGAGAAAAATGCAGGCAAGGTCTGGGCGATTTGAATAGATATCAAGGGAGCATTCGTCAACGTAAATAGAAAAAAAAATAACAATTTCAAAAACAAACATTGTAGGATCAAAAGTTTCGCCTAAGTCATTAATTCTGGAAGTAATTTAATATGGCTGTCAGAGTATATAATCGGTTCTTTTCTGAGAGTGATAGTCATAGCTTGACATTTTGCAAAATTCAAGGCCATCTTATTATTGAAACACCACTGCTGAAACTTATCTAAGTTTAATGAGAGACGTTCACAATCCTCAATGTTCGATATTTTAGTCATCCGCATACAACAAATATTCGATATCGACATTGTTACCAATATCGTTTAGAAATATGTTAAATAAGAGAGGTCCTAAATCGGACCCTTGTGGTACGACCGATTTGATACCGGTAAATTGTTTTTTCGCAAAAAAAATAATTTTAAGACTCAATAGGATGGCCCGCTCCTATTAAGTTTCTTTATAATAATGGACCGAAATAACTATGTATGCAAATAATGGGAGAGAAGGTGAAATAACAAGGGAAAGTTGATGTATTTAAAGAGTTAACACCAATTGTATTTTTTATAGCTATTTATTATACAAGTGTCTTATAAAGCAAATATTTATCGAGCGGCTTATTTGGTGGTAAGACACATAGTTTTATCCAATATCTCCTTCCGTAAGAGTTCTTAAAAATCATCAAACCCGTTAAAATTTTATACGTTAGTAGTCTATGGGTGTTTCAGGTGGGTGTTGATGTTGTGAATTATTGAACCAAATACAAAAACATATGTTTCACGTAGCTTTACTATTATGATGTCTCTGCCACCTAAGAATATTTCTCACAGGACACTGCTATAGAAATGCGAAATGCACAGTACAACCAGTGGGAATAAATACTCTATCTAAGATACCATCAACACTAGCTGATTTTTTGAAATTACCATAACCAGAGTCGTACACAGAACACAGCGACTTTACTGTCTGTAGCTGGAGGCGATCGTGGTATGGTCCAACGTTATGAAATCGACAACCATGGCACAAGGCGATGTCGAAGAGTCAATTTCGAGCAAAATGGACATTGCTAAGAAGATAGTGGGTGAACATTCGAAAACAGAAGCCAATGTTATTGTGAAACGTCAGAACAAAAAATCGAATGAATGTGGAAACAACATTGAAGTGACAAAAAGTAAAGTTATATAGTCGGATTCACCGGGTTTTAGGTATGACTCATTGCAGTAAAGTATGATAATCGACATGACATAGTTTTCTGTTTCTGTAAATAAAATATCAGTGAAATGTAATTGAGAAACGTATGTCGTTCCGTTTATTTCATGTGCAAGCAATGAAACGTATGTCGAATAATTTTATTTGTTTACATTGACATAACCCTACTTCAAGTTGCCACACCGTTTTTGAATTTTTTCAACTTTCCTTTATTCAAATCAGTTTTTCACTTATTCATCGAAGCAGATTAAGTAAGTACATGATATTAACCAAAAATTCAATATTAATACGATAGCATATTAATAGTTGCGATGCCAAAGAAATTGGAAGCCGAGGCAGTCAGTATGAAAGTAATGGGCTATTTTAACGTGACAACGGTGCTGTATTGTTGCCTTTCACATCAGTTATGCAAGTATTTAATGAATTAAAAGTACTATTTTATTTTCCAGCTTAATTCATTATAGTGAACTATACAAGCATATGGCATTAACTTAAATACTGTACCTTCGCTTAAGAAAAGATATGAAGTGAAGAAGAACGAAGAGCCTGCAGTGCCAAAACAAAAACCTACGAAGTGAAAGTCTTGTGATGTTGATAATTTTGTGAAAGATCTTAAACGAACAATTTACAATATGCATACTAACTTAGATATTTAGTTGAGGTTCACCAAAAGGAATTGGCATGATGCTTCTAAACAAAGCATAAAAACCACTTGAGAAGGCAAAAGTTTGTCCCCGATTTTATACTTACAAGTTATAAATTAAAATCTGTTTTTAGGTTTATTGTTGTACCTGTAGGAAACAGCAAAGGCTTTATTTCTAATGTAAATTTACCTCGTTTAATTATATTAGACAACGCCAATTACCATTCAACACTAAAAGAAGAATACCCAATGCTTCATCGACGAAACAAGATTTGTGTACATTTTATTAAAGCATAATGTGATGCATGATCAGAAAATGTTAAAACGAGAACTTTACAATTAGTTAACAAAAATCCAAACCCAAAAATTTATGAAAAGATGAGCTTGCACTTGTGGAATTATATCGGATGGTTTTTTAATTTTTATGTAGTTGATTCAGTTTGCGTTACAACCCAGTAACGACTCTGAGTGGATGAATGTACATTCGATAAAGCGGTATTTAAATCAAACAATTGTTAAAATTCAGTTAAATAGGTACTTCAAAACTAAACGTTGAGTTTAACACTAAAGTAAAATTACTTTAAGAAGTTTTATACATGGACATCTGAGTCATATACATTAATTATTTTAATTAAATTATTAATATTATAGTTTTGCAACTGTACAAATATATAAATAAATTATAATTATTATAAGTTCCCACAACCTTTATTCAATGACACAATTTAAAAAAATGAACAGAAAACCAGAAAATTTCTGGCTAAAAACAACACATTTATGATTATTTTAATTAGTTTGAAACAGCTGATCTAACTGGATTGACAGATTGCACAAAAATTGACAGTAGGAATTATTTATTAGTTACGACATACGAGCCTGGATTGATGCATACGATTTGTAACGATGAATCATACCTAAAACCCGGTGAATCGGACTCTATCTGGTTATATCTTTTAATATAGGTGTTGGCGTAAACCTCAATAAATGAATTCATGTCGTATACTTAGGTAATTGTAGTTTTATGTAGGTACTTAGAAAAATGTATTTTATGATTTCAATAATACCTATTAAATTTTCTGTAAACTGTTGATTTATATAAAAACCATTTACTTATTAATTTGTAAAACCACTAGTGTTTTATAGACCCCATAATTCAATGAAAATCGTCATTTTTATGATATCATATAAAGGAGGTGTTGAATAAATATATAACCATTGATTATAAACAATATTAGGGACGAACTTCCGGGTTCTGAATAAAATACGCTGATAAGAAATATGCAACTTGAAAAACCACCTGATGGTTTGAAAATGGATCGTTCTCCCCTTTAACTGTTATGAATTTATCAGCGATTATATCAAATATTAAATAAACGAACAAATTTTTCAAAATGACTTTTGCTTTGAGAACAATTAATGAATAAAAGTTCTTGCTATTGCTATTGAACAATACAGTATCTCAATGTTGATGTTATGTAAAATGTTGTATAATAGTATTTGCATTGAAAGCATTTGCGACGCTTTATATCGCGTCCTGAAACCTTACTCATGCTCTTAAAACCTTTCCTATATACGCTGTATCAAATAATCTGATATTGCTATATATTATACTTATTTTTGATGGAAGGACTGAAAAGCAGGCTTCAAAGACCCAAATAATAAATTCATTAATTGCACTACCTCCCATATTCTTTGCCATTTTATTATGAAAATTAGAAGAATATACTAATTAGCAAATTGAACCACGAATTTGAAGTAAGTGTCTATAAAGAAAACAAGAAAAATTGTATTGACCTACTAATGAAATAATGAATACCCTATTTTATTTTATTAAAAGGTTACAATTAAACTACGTACTTTCCTCTGTTTGTGCAGAATAGAAAATTTTTCTAGAATAGAAAATGTAATACTAATGTGAAGTAAGCAATAACTTTGATCAATAGATTCCAGCCCTACTACATTAAGTTGCATTACAAGTTAGCGAGGTGTTTTCAATGTTTTCACAACTTATGACATATTTTCTCAGTTCTCTTGTTGCATCTACATTAAATTCTACTTCTTTAATTTATAGTTAAATATACAGGGTGTCCTAAAATTGCAGAGAAAATTCATTACTATGATTGAATAAATATGCAGTAAGATTGAATTATTTTAATAGTGTTAAAAGCAATAAATTAACATGATTTTTTGTGAAGATTGTCAAATGGTACCAACATGACTGGGTCCCTCCCCTCTTTTTTGGAAGTAATGGAGTTAAACAAAACCCAAGTTATCGGCAACAGTAACGTTTCGCAACTGAACAATTGTTTTGCATGTTGAAAGAGTCAAAGTTTACATTTTAATTACCACTGTAGTTATCATGAGTTGCTACAAAACTGTTTTTAATTTATTGGATTAGGCCTGCTGAAGCGACTACCGTCAGTTGCGAAACATTGCTGTTGCGGATAACCTGAGTTTTGTTTAACTCCATCACTTCCACAAAAAGAGTCCAGAGTGTTCTCACAATCTTCACAAAAAATAATTATATAGGAAGGAAAAACTAATATCAACAATATTGGATTAAGAGAAAGAACAAAAATGTTTTAGCCATTTACGTTACATTGCATTATTTAAGGTACTCATCCCCTTACCTCAGACCCCCGGGATTTTCTCGATAGACGAATACAGTAGTTGAAACTAGTCTTTAGCATTTTTTGTCGCACCCGAGGTCGCACCGTTTAAGAGATACTAATTTTTGAATAATTATAAATTGCGAAAAATTGTCTAAGCCGGATGTTTATTTTTTTTCAAAATTTTGACTTTCTACAGTTTGATAAAAAAAATTTTAAAAAATTAAAACGTTATCTTCAAATTTCAATAACGAATAATTTTTATACTAATAATACAAAATTAAGAACATAATTTATTTAAGAACAGTTTCGTTTTTTCATTATGAAACAAATTTTTGAAATCATTTATACAGATCAATCCGTGCTATATTAAAAATAATTTACTTTTGGATCCTGAAGATATATCAGTTTCAAAAATTTGTTTTCATTATTTTTACGCAAACACGTTTAAAAAATAAATACCGAGAAATACCTATTGAAAAAAAAATTCAATTTGGCCATTATAACGCAAAATTGTGTGCGTTTAAAAAGATTTCAACATTTCATCATATTCTCAATATCGGATTTACCCAATTTTGAAACACATGTAAGAAAATATAGAGCTTATTACAGCTATTATGCTGCGTAACAAAACTAATTTATTTACCTATTAATTTTTAAAATTAAGAATTTTCCGGCTTATCTTCAAATGATTTTGATTTTTAATTGGAAGAAAAAATATTTTGAAAATTAATGTTAATGATTTTTTAAAAACAATCACAAATGTTTAAAGTTGTCACATTATTTACGAACGAAATTTAAAATTTTTGATACATTAAATTTCAGACACAATTTTTAAAAAAAATTTTTAACGAAAATAAGTAATGAAAAATTGAAAACAAGATTTGTTTAATACTTAAAATAATTCTCGTAAATTTGTAGTTTTGAGTAGTCCACTTTCTATTAAGACTCGGTATGAAAGATTTTTTTTTATTTTGAAAAAGTTGTATACAAATTGAAATAAACTTATTTCGAATAAAATTTGACATTACGACCAATTAAATTTTAACTTTTGTCTCTATCCTGTGTTACCAGAGTACTATTTACGAAAAGGAAATCGTGTTGGTGCTTATAATTACTTAAACCGAGACTTAAACATAAAAAAATATTTTTAATAGAAAACAATGAAACAAAAAATTTCGAAAAAATCGGAGATGCAAATACCTGTTTTTGCGTAGAATGTTTTATACAGTGTGACCAGTAATATCGACAAAAGTTATTAGAAAAGTCAAGGAAAAAGTTTTTCTAAATCCAATTAAGTTCATATTCAATAAGATAATTTAAATTTTTTGTCCAATTTTTTTAAATATCAACACTGCTGCAAAGTAAATTTTAATCCAATTTAGATAAAACTCCTTAGTTACGATAATTGTATTACAGGCATATTTTCTATAAAATGTAGTTCGTTTTCTTCAAATAGAGGTCTTATGACTAAAATAGAGTTACGGAACTATTTTTTTCAGAAATATTTCTTCTATGAACTTAAACAGGGTAAAAAGGAAATAAACTTTGCATCGCATGTGATCAAATTTTAAAGAAAATACGTCGGGAATAAAATATCAAAACTAGTTTGAATTAAATTTTACTTTACAAAATATTCAAATATTTATATTTTTAGAAAAACTTTTTTAATAACTTTTTCGATATTTTTAAAAAATAACACAGCTTTTGATTTTTTAGAAATAAATTTAAATTTTACAGTTTTTTCATCAGTTTTCATCTTGATAGAATTGATGCCAAAATCAAATTTCGAATAAAGCTCTTGTGGCTCTTAAAAACTTACAATTGTTAAAACCATAGTAACGATTTTTTAAACGTAGGATAAATTTAAATGGTGTTGGTGCCACCAGCCATAACTGTCACTCTTAGTGGTCACACTGAATATTCTCTAAATAAATTCGAAATCTTTTTAGAACAAGCAACATATGAATAGGTAGTACACTCCATTATTAAAACCATCTTTAACGAAATAATGAATTGTTTTAAAAACTTACCAGATAAAGCGATTGTGTGTTGTGATCTTCGTCCAAGACGTTGGTGCGAAGGTTGAAGTCCTGGCGCCGATACGGTTCGTTTAGGTATCGTCGTTGTAAATTTACTAAATCCTGGAGGGCGGTAACGAGCACTTTTAACATTTTGTTGTAAAAAGTGGTACATACTGTGAGCTTTGTACATAGTATTCGGTGGTGATGTTGTAGGTAGGCGAGGTAAAGAATTTGTAGTAGCAGTAGTGGTTTGCAAACTCCTAGGTAATGTTGCCCTGTTTTCTAACTCCTCGTCATCATCCTCGCCGTCTGCCGATCCACCAGATCCTGATCCGGCATCAGGAACACTCGATCTCCTAGTTGATATTTTTGAATTCGAGATCCACAATTTATCTTCACAATTACTACCACCTATGCTACCACAACTACGTACACGATCTAGTTGTTCTCTACTTAAAGTTTTGTTACTAAACATAAGATCTCCAGCGGAACGCCGTTTTGCGGCTACAGCTAGTGCTGATGCAGAAGCGGATCCTTCGGATCCGATTATTGATAATTTGTTTCTCGAGTCCGTTGCCATTAAAGCAGATTCAAAACTGCCGCGCCAACTAAAACGTTCGTAATCACTAGTTTCACGTTCTTCCGCAATATCGGACACGCCACTACTAGATTGATGCAAATTCTTCGTTTCCTCCAATAGCAAATCGTGAGATCGACTCCTTGGTAATAATTTGTAGTTTGCAACAGTTTCCTCAAAATTTTCCAATCTTTCTGAAAAGTTGTCTGAAGTGCTGTCATCGTCCTCGGTGGTGGTGCTAGACGCGTTCGACAATTTTGGATGAATTCTTCTATGATAATGTCGTGTCCTCGGATTATTATTTGCATGACTTTCTCCACTTGACACCTCATGCATTAACGCTACCAAACGACTACCGATGTGATGCATTACTTTCGCAATAAGAGGCGGAGAACTATGAGGATTGTGAAGAACTTGATCTTCGGGATATTCGTTTGTTGTAATTTTTTCTAAAGAGGCCACTAGCTTTTGGTACACAAACGCAGTTTCTTTATTTAAACCACCTTGTTCTTTAATAACATCTTCGATACAACCTTTATCAAAATTAATTATTATTTCTTGGCAACTATCTGATATTTGTTGTTGAAGAAGAGATTTATTATTAGTCGCACCTTCTAAATCTGAGCTGGTATAATCCGAAGAATCGTAAGAATCACTCCAAGTATCTTCGCTACTAAGGTATTCGACTATTTCCCGAACCTGATCGTCTCTTATTCCCGGAACACTTTTCATCAATCGCGTTAATTCACTCTCGAAATAAACAAGTTGTGGTGGTTTATAACGGTTTTTAGAACGTGGACTCGAAACCAATTTTGGCGACCCCTGGTTTCCTAGTATAGGAGTTGTCGGTTTCGATCCATTTTGAAGACCGTTGTTAGCGATCATAGATTTGAAGAATTGTCTCATTTTACACATCATTAAATTTGTCTCTTCGTCTGAACTCCAGTTATTAAAACTATCTTTGCGAGTTAAAGTAGTTGTGGGCGGAGTCGAAAAAACGGACGGTTTTTTTTCTTCAACCCTCTTTTCAAAATCGATTTTTAAATCTAACTTCGAATTTAAATGCGATTCATTTGAAGCATCTCTCTGTTCCTTAATTAAATCATCGCAACTTCCAATAAATCCGCTATCGCGACTTTGATGTTGACTACTGTTACCATCTTGAGTAATATTTAAAACGTTATCAGGTTGCGGTGTCTTCAACCCATCTTCTTCTGAACGTCCACTTTCGTCCATTTCTTGAGTACTTTCCAATAGTTTACAATCTTCTGAAGAGTTCGACCCGGTGGCGATGTTTCTAGATTTTTTAGTTTTCTTTCGTTTAACGGTATCAAACTGTCCTTCAGATTTGTCGAAGCCATTGCCTTCTTCATTAATATCCGTATCAGAACTCGAGACATCCTCCGAATTAACTTGATTTTCTTGATCAACTACAGATAATTCGTTGTGAGCTAAAAGATTATCTAGAGATGACGAATGCGATCGCCCCGTTCCGCGTGCCCTCACTAACCTTTTCCTTCTTTGTTCGGGGCTCGGACGACCCTCACTATCACTACCGACACTTCCATCCGAATCGCGCCTTTCCGCAGTAAAACCCATAAAACCACTTAAAAAATATTTTTCCAATCTAGATGAAGCAAGCTCGACAGGATCAATACTGTCACTCGACGCAATTTCTTCGGGAACACCCAAAGAATCCAAACTTTCGCTGCAAACGCTGCTGGTTTCGGATAAACCATCATCACGGACCGAATTGACAGAAACAGAATTACCATCACCCAAACCAAAGAAAAAGTATTTCTCTAAATCTGTAGCAGAAGCCGGACGCTTTTTCTTTACATTCGCTTGTTCTACTTCGCTTTCTTCGCAACTTTCTTCTACAATTGTATGTAAAGTAAAATCTATTGCCGATCGATGATAACCTAATTCGTCATCTTGATCTATTGCGGCCGTACATGTAAGTGTTACTTCGTCACCCGACGACGAATCTTCAGTTAAACTACTTGCTTCTAAATCACCATCTTCTTCGATGCTTAAATTTTCCACCCACGAATCGTCGTCGGCTAAACCATCTTCTAAATACACTAACGCGGATAAAGTATCTGCACCCGTTATCACAGTCACGGTTTCGATATGTTCTTGTTCTTGATTGTTTACATGGACCGGTGCATCCGAACTGGCTACGACCGTAACGTCACAATTATCTTCCGATTCGGTCGAACTTTTAATTATATCGTTTATTTGATGCGGTACGGAAGTATGCCTCGAAGAATGTTCTAATGTTAACGTGAGGTAAGCAGGCACATTTTGATCACAGCCGTTTTCTTTTACATTTTTATCGCTATGCCAATTTGTATGATGCACTACTATATTATTGTCAGGTATGAGGGTAGTTGTATCACTTGTCACTACACTAACTTGCGGATAAGAAATAGTAGGTTCCTGCGTAATCATCACAAGGCTCGTATAACGGGTGGCATGCCGACATAAAGCATCATCGAGTTCACTCGCGACTGACACACCTGTCCGCTCACCTCGACTGCTTTCCCCGTTTCCCACTCCACTTTGAGATTCGTTTGGCCGGATACTAGTAGTGGTGCTTGCATTGTGTTGTTCTTCGGTAGCGAGTATAATTGTTAATTTGCGAACGCATTTCCTCTTCCTTAATTTCATCGTTCGCATCGTTTTCTTCCATATTTAAGTTATTCGTTATACTTTCAATGTCACTCGAATGATGCGTTTCGGCACTAACGTCCGATAATCCCGGACTAGGGGATAAACATTCGTTACTCGCAATTAAATTACTACAATTATGACACGCACATATTTCATCGGTACAATAGAGCGGTGCAGGATAATGGCTTCTTTCACAATGAGCACTTACTACAGATTCGTTATCAGTATTTGAAGTACGATCGGTTTTTGTAATCGCAATTAAATTTTCGTGTTGCATTTTCCATTTATCAGCGTTATTGTCATATATATTAAAATATTCGTCGCTGTCGATGTCATTTAAATATTTAACTTTAGTTAATACAACGCTGCAGTCTTTTTCGATGTCCGTATCGTTATCAGAATCATTATCTGTACTTTCTGATACGATCGAATCAGAACAAGATATAGACGACGAGGACGCAGATTTATTTACAACTAATACACGAGAGAAACGCTTAGGTTTTTGATCGGCTACGGTTCCGGTGTCGTCACTATCGGTTTCGGCAGATCCAGTTGAGGATAAATCACCTTCCTGTACGGACGTGGATTCATCTTCCGAATCGCTACTAACCTCACTACTTGGTAAAACCTCATCATCCTGGTTCAAGTTATTTCGATTAACAGTGTACGTTCTATGCACCTTTGGAACATCACCAACTTCCTCATCGGTACTATCCTCCGACGAATCCGAACAAGATGTGTGAGCATTCTCGAATTCCAAATGACCGAATACGTCGTCTGCAATGTCTTGTATAAATTCGTACGTTACTTCCAAATCGTTTAATACGTCATCCGGGCGATTTAAAGAGTCGCCAACTGTTTTCACTACTTCGTCGTTGTTTGCACACGTGTCTTTGTTAGGGTTCGGATTAATAAACTTTAAATTACCTCCAGCTGACGGTTCGTTACGCTCTGGTGCCATTAACATGGTGTCCCTAATTTCCGTTGCGCACTCATTGGTGAGATTAGTTTGAATTAGTGACGAAAATACGGTACTTGCTTCGGCTGTTAGCAATGGCCAAACAAAAGCAGGCTGGTTAACGAAATGCCACAATGATCTGGGAAAACCACGTAAACGTGATTTTATAGCCGGTTCTGGTAAATCCAATCCAAAGCGTAAAAAGGATCCCTGAGGAGACCATAAGGCCGGTATAGGTATGAGAATCGGTACCGGAACCGGAATTGGCACGTATTGCGTTGGAGATCCGCAACTTTGACATAAACTACGTCTAGGTGGATCAGCTACTGCTTCAGATTGATGCCCACATTGTAAAATGATGTCTTCCATTCTCGTCTCAACATGCTGACATTCGTCGGATTCTTTTGATTTATCGGAAGCAGAGGAACATACGTCTAGCATTGCAATATCTTCATCAGCACTTACATCCAACTCTTTCGTCTTACGGTAAACAAGAGGTGAACCCAAAGGCGAATCTAAACCACGATAAACGCGCGGTGAACCAAATGGTGAATTCCAACAACTTAAAATCGGACGTGTTGCTGTGTTAGGTTCAAAATAATCCCAATCGCAATCGTCAATAAGAAAACTAGAGCCTGTTGACGAACTGTCATTATCGTCGACATCTTCTTCTTTGCCCGAACTATCGGAACTGATAAACACCAATTTATAGTCGTCACCTTCGGGCAGAAGAATATCAAGAACATCCGATTCAGATCCTCGACGCCATCCTAGATACAATACTTTTTGTCACAACAAAATCAATCGGTTTTTGCATACCACCATAAGCTTCTTTAACCACGCATGAATACCTCCAGATTAATATTATTTTCAACGCCATTATAACGTCACCAACATGCACATGCACAGCATTTAAAAAATGGTTATGTTAAAGATTGAAATTGTTATTGCTTTATGAGAAATAAGCTTATCGAGTTAAAGATGTAAATGTACGAGTTTATTTAATAATACACTTGTTACAAATAAAAGCAATTAGGTATTTAGTTAAAAAAAACGTGCACCCGGTTGTACTTTTAAATTTTAAAGTGTTTAATAGAAAACATACACTCTTAAGGCTATAAACTGTTAAGTTCAATTACTTTATAAATAAAATTACACAAATTGATGCAAGTAAAACATTTAGTAATTGATAAAGAGTACGTAGTGTTACACCCATTACGATCGAATAAACTAAAACATTGGCTTGGGAATTATGATTCTTTTCGTTTTTATCTTCAATATTACGGTCACCTTCTACACTTGCTTGATTTGTATCATCTACAAATTTGTTTTTAAATATTAATTAAATCACTTTGGCTTTTGAAAAATAATAGCGAAGCTTTAATTTTAATCGTATCGATTTAATTCGTTTTGTTATTTAACAGAAAACATGTTTTAAACTAATTTAATACTAAAGAAACTTACAGAATTAATGTAGTATAAATGGGATTAGTAAAAATAACTTAAAGCTTTCAAAGATTACAGCATTAACATGCACATGCTACAAAGCGGTTTACTTGAAATAAATTAAAGTTTCCAAATCAGATGGTCATTGTAGCTCACCGTTATCAATAGCTGGAATTTTCCTCATCTCTTGACGACGTCTTTGAACCGTCACTTTACGAAATACGGTTCCGCTAAGTGATTCGATATCACATTGTTCATTGATTATATCGTCTTCCTTCGTAGTCCTTACTTCTGCCATTATCTCCGCGTCTGCTGCGGATACGTCCGTTTCTTTAAACAATGAACATCCAGCGAGAATGTTTTCCTCGGTTTGCTTTTCATTTTCTAAAGATAAATTTTTTAATATGCTTTTCTCTTTATTCTTTAACTTTGTTTTTGGCGAAACTTTATTCGATTTACTACTTCTTAAAGATTCATCGAAGCTTACATGTTTTTCTTCCATTCTTTTCTCAGATATCTCTACATTTTCTGAAATTGTTTCCTCGGTAGAATCTTGTTCTGTATCTTTCATTAAGTTTTCTATCGGCGGAAGGGCAAAAGATTTCATTTCAAATGCAACGGCGGGAGGATTTAATTTTCCTTCTGCAGCCGCTTTAGTTAAAGGGTTTACTCTTGGACGAGTAGAAAATTCAATTTTACTAATGTAATTTTTATCAGTTTCATCTGTCATTTTTTCTTCTCGTTCAGAATAAACATCTTCAGAATGTGATCTGTGAGCCGGAGAATGCTTCGGAGACGTACTTCCTTTCTTAGTATTGCTTTCAATTTTGTAAGTCATTAGTGACGGATATTTAGTAATGTCCTGACCTCTTGGTAAACTGCTATAAGGACGTATCAATTGAGAACCTCTAGGAGAATTCCATCTTGGCGTTGGATCTAAAAGTTACTGATGATATGGAGTCATCGTATAATCATAATTTACGTACTCGAAATTGTCCATGATCGGCGCAAAGTTCTTTTAATAATATCCGCCGCTGGAACGTACACTCGATTATCTCTTCTTCTACTAGGTCTTCGAACAAACTCATTCATCCACTCTCCAGAAATGGATTGGATCTCCCTAACAACAAAATATATTTTCAATAACTTACTACCGATAATTCATAAATCATTACGTAATTTTATTTATCCCGATATACTTACATTCTTTTGTGACAAACGGTGCAAACCCAATCAGGTGTTCTAAAAGGATATTCTCTACAAGCTTTACACACTTTCAATCTGCATGACTGGCAATACGCTCCTCGATTTATGACGCGCCCTAGTTCGACCCTGCATCTCCCACAAGTTCTATCAGAATCAGGACTTGACCGTTCCCAATCTGACGAAGGTCTCAGAGCTCCTTTTCTTCGCAAACTTTGTAATTCAGCCTTGAGTCGCCTAAACAGAAGATTACGTTTAAAAAAAAATTACGCATCATCATATATCAACAGGAAAAATGTTATCTTCACCAATATGTACCTACTTCGATTAGATCTCAACAAATATAAGATAGTAAATGACATTATAACTTAAACCTATTTATTTGTCTGTTGTTCATATGTGCGTGTTTCAACGATTTAATTTGTGACAACATTAAAAAAAGTATTGTAAATTATGAACGAAAAGGGAAAAGGTAATTGCTATTTATTTTATTAATTAATCTTTATTTAAAAATATGTTTCATTATCAATATCTTATCTTACATTACAGACGAATCTTTAGAAAACCCAAGTATCGACATAAATGAAGGTAAGTAATATTAAAAAGTAGAAATGTAATTAATAATAGTCTGTATGGTAAAGGATCCCAAGAAGTTAAATGCTTCCATCTTTAGACATCGTAAAACCTAACACTTTATTGATACACAAGACGCGTACAAAAAGCGTTGCAAGACCACCATCTAAAGAATTCCTAAAAACGACAGTATTGAGAAGTTCTTCAATGGATTTAGAAGACGACAAAGTAGAACACAAGTCCGTAAAACGTACGAGTTCAGAACATGTGTCGAATTCAATTACCACACATGTTCATGAAACAAAACAACAATCATTCTCTTCGATTGCTACCAACAAAGTTATAGTTGAAGATATTACTTCAAGGTGGCAGAACATTTCTTTGAAAAAGACAGCTGGTGTTTCTAAACCAAGTAAAGTGAATGATGGTCCATCATGGCTGAAAGAATTTCGTGAAAGGAAAACTCGCAAAACTCTAAAAGGTGACGAATTTGTAGATAATTCAGAACGTGAAAGGCACACTGTTGTCGAAGTTAATGTATCCAAAAAACCAAATAATGAGGAAGTAATATTTAAGTCGGATAACAAAGTGCAAACTGTCCCATCCAAAGACGAACCAAATACACCACGACCTACAATAGTAGAAGATCAATATAACTTATCCGAATCCAAACAATCTACCAAATTAGGAGATAATATTGGGGCTATTACATTACCAATGGGTTCAGAGTCCTCCAAGGCAATAGAGAATGTGGAAATTAACGACTTAAAACGGCATAGAAAAGATAATGTTGATGCGATGAAAGCTAGTGTACAGTCAGTTGAAACTTCCAAATCACGAGATAATATTGAAACTACCACTACAAAACAACTGAAAGAAATTACTCAAATGCAGATCACTGATGGAGTTGTTAAAAGTGGTTCTTCAGCAACAACGTTACAACGGACCTTGAAGACTATGGAGAATATACGAATAGTGGACTCAAAAAAGGATAAAGATGAGAATATTAATGAAGATCCGATAAAAGTGAATGCACAGTCTATCGAAACGTTCAAAACAGGATATAATGTTAAAGAGATTAAAAACGAGTCTACATTAATAAGTAAAGAAATTCAGAAAGAAGAAAGTGAAGAAATGAAAGATGACTCCGATGAAAAATAAAAAACTTTGAAGTAAGGTTTCAAAATTTTCAAAAAAAAATTATAGATAATGTCCAATCTTTGGAAACTTTAATTACAAATGAATTTGAAAACCAAATCAAGGAATTCGAAGAAATCAAAACTGTTTTACTTAAAAAAAATAAATAATGGAAAAATAATATCCCTAATTGTAGCTAACTGGTTAAAACATTAGTTTAATTTACATTGGTGTAAATATTGTATATGTATATAGGGTGTTCAAACAAAAAACTGGGCTGGGTAAATCTTTGAATTTTCTTTGACATTTGGTATTTTTTTAACAAAATAGTCTAGTTGATACGAAGTATACAAGAACACATTCACCTCTGTCTATGCTTAGGTTATATTTATATCACGTTTGAATGCAGAGCCTACTTTTTTATTTGAACATCGGTTACTGCATTTAGTTTTTAAAAATTAATTTTGAAATGGATTGATTTTGACAGTATTTCTAGATATTTTTTCCTTAATTACTTATTGAAGATGAATTTTTGTTTAAAAAGTTACTCACTAGAATTCTAACTTTGATTTTTGAAAAATATAATAATATTTGTGTGAATGTTAAAGCATGTAATATTGGTTTAAATAGTATATTTAATTTTAATAATGTATTGATAAATGTAGTCAAATAAAATCGTTGAGTGTCTATAGGATAAGATAAAGTGTCAAGTATTTGTAAATTAAAAAATGATTAACTTTAGAAAAATGATTATAGTTCTGATATAAAATTTGCAGAGGATGTTACTGCGCGTGCGTACGGAAAATAATGGCTTAGCGAAAGCAAAATAGTTGGTTTGACCTATAAATATAAATAAATTTTTGGATGTGCCAAACAAATAAAAAATTTGTCATACAGTACATGCGGAAATAATGTACCTACTTACATTCATCAATTTCTTTTTTTTCCTTTTACTTTATATACCTTTACAATTTTAACGCAGTCTAATTATCTTCGTTTTTATTTACCTATCTTTGCTTGGTCACGTAACCATACTTTTAAGTTTAATTGAGCGTAACTTAAATTATATTACATACGTATTAATCAAGTAGAAGTAAGCAAACTTAATACTTCTCAAAACTTTTCCTTTCAGTACAGTTTTACTAATTTGCATTATTTTATTTGTAGATTAGTAGAAATTATAATTACCCTGCCTCTTCACTATTTAAAAATGCAGTTAAAGCGGCCATTTCGTTTTTCTTTGTTGTTTGTTACATTTCCGGTTGAATGATATTCATTTCTTCATCCTACGGTCAACTGTTGAGTAATTCTCACAGCAGTGGATTTACTGCTAATGCAAAATTGAAAAGGGGAACACAAACTATGACGACGCACTTTCAAATTTTACTCAGTATTGTATTAATTACTTATTATTTTGGGTTAAAAGTCGGTACCAAAAATGGTTTTATTACGAAAAAAATTAAATAAAAAAATTATAAATATTTGCTTAGCTGTGCAAAATTACCAAGGTCAAAATAATCAATAAATGTATATATTTAATTTTTTATACTGGGAAAATATTATTTGTCCATGCAGAAATGGTTTATATTTCTTGAGTCAAATATATGAAGGTTATTGACCGTTGTTGCCGTATGAAAATTGAATCAGTGGAGAAGTGGTGTAACATTTCCACCTCTGCTTCATCATAATAGCTAAATTTTCATTTATACCAAAATTAGTAATTTCACTAAAACTTCCACAAATTATAATCTACACTGAACGTTCTATATCGATAACATGGAGACATCACTGACAGATCATGACACAAACTCACACAACTCTTATAAATTAATTGCAACATAACAATTTGAACCGAAGATGAACTTAACCGTTTAAGAGTATTTTTACATTTCCGTAACTACAAAAGTAAAATAATTTAAGTGTCCTCTCACTGTAATTTTAATTTAATAAGGTTTCACTTTTGCGGTTCTCAAGAGATTGTAGTTTCTCGTCTCAAGGTATAACGTACAGCGCATGTTCTGTCTAACAGTTATTCAACTCTAAGACAGGTTTACAAAGTACTGCAACAGGTGATAAAAGTGCCTTACGATGAATTAGATGCATTACTTAATTTAATGTTATTACACTACGTTTATTAGTATCCAAAAATAATATTCTTTTTAGTAGCGATTTTTTGTTTTGTCCTAAGACGAAAAGTATCTTGATTTTATTACATTACATCACTTCAGTACTGCACAATACAAATTACGCAATAATTCAGTTTAATATATTATGTATAAAGTTATGTATTGTAAAACTGTCTTTCTGAGAAAAACTTGACATTGGCAACACTACGTTACATTGTTAGTACACCCACTGCGACCAAGAAAAGTCTGACACGTTATGGAACTATTTCAACAGTAATTATAACATATATTAAATATCAAGGGACATTTACCTACAACTTTCCTATTTTATGTACGATTGCAGTATTAAAATTAATTTCAATTCTACTAAATAAAAACAATTAAGAAATAATATAGGATGTTGCTAGAATATAAAATGTCGGCCATTTATTTAAATCAGTAACCCACACAGAACAGATGTTTTTACATGCGATACAATTATATGATTCATGTGTATAGGATTGAGTTTAAAGGCGGCCAGTCAACAGCCCACAGTCGGCCAACGTTCGGCTAGGTTCGTGTTCTTATTGGCCAGTAGATACAGGACCATTACCTTTTCTGTATAATTGAAATATTTTTCAGAGGTAAAACAACTACGACTTCGCACAAATGATTCCGGAAAAAATCCGATTAAGGTTTGGACTACTACAGTCAACCTTTAACACATTCGTGTGATATGACTTATCACAAATGATTGCTATGGCTGAAAGTACACTAGCGCTTATTACCCGGCTAGAAGAAATAGAAAAATGAAGTCGCCGTTTTTCACACCCATAGTAGATTCAGTAGCAAAATAAACCAAGTCTAAATGTGGTGTGGCTGCCGTAGGCATGTATTTAAAAACTCTCCCGAATGTACTCAGCGTATAATACGCTCGTAGTGTATCTTATTGCATTGATAAAGCACGTTCTACATTCCGGCGTATTTCACGCTGAGCGATTCAATCGCAAGCAGTAGCGTTCTTAGTTTCATGCCGACGTCTCCTTAGCGTATTTTTAGGAGTCGGCGTGATTTTCACGCTCGTGCTGCGTAAGATACGCTAGTGTACTTTCAGCCTAAGGCTGCTGTCAAATATTTCGTCAAATCGACAACCACTGAATCGTAATTAATATAGTAGCTGAATGAAACAAAAGGAATGTTCTGACCATCACAAAGTAATCTTCTCCCATCCAATAGCTTAAAATTACTGAAACGGTTGAAAGAGGATTTGAAAATAAACAATTTACTGTTGCTGTTTTCATTGATCTGGAGAGAAGTCTGGCATGATTGACTCCTTTACAAACTGACTGCTATAAACACACCGTTCTACATATTTAGAACATTCAATCCTTTCTCAACAACAGATCATTCAAAGTCAGAGTGAACTCGACATTATCTAGTTTAAAATCTATAGAGGCAGGAGTCCCGCAGGGCAGCATCTTAGGTCCTACGTTAATTAATGTGTACGTTTCTGACATTCCAACAGCAATTCCTTCCACACTAGCCATGTTCGGCGACGATACTATTATAATAACACAAACTCTCTTGTGCCGAAACTGCAACTGAACTTGCTCAAAACTCCGAAACTATACAGCGGTGGCCAACGCCGACCAAACAGAGCCAAATGCAGCCACATCAATAATTAAAAAAACTCAGACCCGTCAATTTTATTTCTGATGGGGACATATTTTCAATTTTCAGTTGCATTATTAAATTGTTACTGAAATATCTTTTGTCTTTTTTAATGACAATCCCAGACATCTAATGAGGGCTCGCTAAGGTTTTTTGTACGATTGTTCTAACCAACGGCCAAAGCAAACTAGCAACATGTGGGTTTTTTCAAAAGCATTTTTTGTCGTCTATCCGATTTACACAAAACTGTGTGCCATTTAAAAGTTTGATGTGACGTCATTTCCGTTAAAACCAGAGGTATACTGAATGCCGACAGGCTGAAAAGATGTCCCCCTCAGAGTTTTTTTTTAAATTATCGATGTAACTGCAAGTGTCCGTAGTTTATGCGGAATGGCCAAATACACGAGTTAAGTGCTCCTTTTATAACAGAGTTTATTCAAAAAACTACAGTGAAGTTCTTTGAAAACCTATCTCTTTTTTCAAGAGCTATCCAGTTTGAATTCGAACAAACAGACATCCATACACGCCTCAAGCGTAAATTATCATAGGACTTACTGTAAACACCGTAATTATGATAGAGGAGTGTGTTTAAAAACAAATTTTTCTTTTTGTTTATTTTTATAAATAAATTAATTATTTTATTATAATACAATTTAAATGTATATTACATAATAAATTCCAAACCCATTTTTTAAATATAAAAATAATCTTTGTTTTTCAGGTAAAACATGAAGGCTCTTCTACATACCAACAGTGACATATTAAATGACCCTCTTTAAAGCAACTAACAATACATCAATATTGGTTTGTTGTATACGTCGTGAAGTTTAAGTTCATTTAAATCATAATTATCGTAATCCTTCATGTGACGTTTTGGGTTCTCGCTTAATACCGGTTTTAAGGTAAGTTTGTTTGAAAAGTGTAATTCAAAAGTTTACTAATTCAAAATACTTAATTAACGGACAATAATTAACTGCCTAGTGGTCGTTCGAAAAAGCTTTCAAGAACGTATTTTTCAGGCCCCATTTTGTAATGTCAAATCATTTTGTCAATGTAAAAATCCAAATGAGGTTCTTCGGTGTGCACTCTGCACGGAAAAGGTTGGGTTTTCAGAGAGGTAGTATTGGTAGTAGGTACCTTACAGAAAAATGGTGATAAAGTAAAGTTCACCTTTTTATAAATGCAATAGTTTGTTATTGATATTTACCTTTTTTTAATTCTCTTAAATCTAATTTGGTTTTCCACGATCACAACCTGAAGCCCACATAAGAAATAATTGAAATGTAATTTTTGGTACCATCATACATGATTTTTACCGCTGCGTGATGATAACTCACAATTTAATTAATGGTTTTCCCGATTATCTCTTTTGTCAACAAGTATCGATTTTAACATAATATGGTCATTTCCACATTAATAACGTTCCCCTCTAATTACCTTAATGATAACATTCTATAATATTGTGATAACTCAACATTTGCAACTTTAAAACGTAATGGAAAATATATTTGAAAACCATTGGTGTATTGTTGGTTACTTTATAAAGGGTCATTTAATATGTCACTGTTTGTACAATCTTACCACAAATTCAACATCAAAGAACGAACGCAATCAAATGAATAACAAACCGGGTTCTCATTTTATAGGGTAGCTTCCGGTGGGTCTTCGGGAAATACCGGGCATACTGATACTGGGATAGAACCCTTTATGGCATTCTTCCTTTCATGAATTGATCCGCATTGACTTTTTACACTCTTGGACGATGAGCAAGGTTAGTGTGACAAATCTTAGGAACTGATACAAACCGTGTTTGGTGCAAAAATGGAGTTTGCATTCACCGAAATGCGTCGGTATTGAGGACGCCAACTTCAAACATGAGATTCCTCCTTACTCTTAATAATTGACATATTGCCCTGGGGCACCTGAAGGATATATTCTACCGTGACACATTTCCTCTTTCACCTCTGACGTCAATACTATCACTTTCGTATAGCCCCAGCCTTTTCATTATGCCCCACATTCAATTCCCCTTATTTATTTTTTGCTTAGATTAACTTTCCTGAAAGAGTAAAATGATGTATCTACCTGGCGCCTATATACCCATATTTACACAATTGTGGACAGTATTTACAAAATTGAAAACACCGGCCACACGTCGGCCAACAAAGACCATAACTAGATTGGGTTTTCACTGGAACTGTTTTTGTACGAAACCGTTGTTCTTTACTTTTATTACTTGCATTTGCCATAAGTAAATAATATCTCGAGAAGTAACATAAATACATTTAGTTGTATTTATATGTTACCTCTTGAACATAATTTTATATGCGTAAAGAGATTATTTTACATCATATGAGCTAAGAAATATCACTTCTTTTGCATAATCAGTCAATGTTCAAAACTAAATACAAGCGTTTCGCGCAGAACTCCACATCGTACTGATACTAACAAACGTGTAAAAGAGTATCGAAAGTGTACGGCGCGCAAAATGATAGAGAAAAAATTGCGTTGAAAGAAATGGATCAAATAAAAGTTCCAACAAAATTTCTCTCATATTTTTGTTTGTATAATTGCTATTGATGGGGATAACGTTAAAGCAATTAGTGCCACTTGATAGTAATTACTTATTGGATCAAAAAATAGTTTAAACAAAAGTTGTGTATAATTAAATTATAAACAACTGTTGTTTGTAAAAAATATGTAAAATGAATATTTTTTAAATATTCCAAGATTTGGAAAATCTATGTAGGTTAACGACCCTTTTTGTCTTATTATGCCCAAAATCTAATGAGATCTGCACTCTAATAAATAAGACCCATATCCAAAGTTTTATAAAAATCTAACTGGCGGTTTTCCTGACATCTTATTTATAAGATATGGAGTAAAAATCCGATACGTTCTAGAATATAAAATCCACATTTATGAAGAAAATGTCTACCACGAAGCAATTTTTAAAATCGAATTAAACGTTTCAGAAACGGCCAACGTGATTGTTATATCACAGTATTACTTATCGGATCCAAAAATAGTTTGAACAAAAGTTGTGTAAAATTAAATTACAAACAACTTTCATTTGAAGCAAAAATGTGCAAATGAACATTTTTCTAAATATTTAAAAAATTCAAAAATCTGCGTAGGTTGACGGCTCATTTGGCTGTATAGATAATGCCCAAAATCAAATCAAATCTACGGTGTTATAAATAAGAGCCACGTGCAAAGTTTCATAAAAATCGAACGGGTGGTTTTCTTGATATCTTTCTTTACATACGGACGGACGGCCGGGAGGAAAACTGGTCAGCCATTGGACTAACGTACTAACTGTAATTCATCGGAAAAAGTGAAATAAAGTGGTGTTAAAATTTTCGGTTTGAAAACCGTCCCACAACTCCCCATCTTATTTATAAGATTTGGAAGAAACATTTCATCTAATTTATCCAATCACACTAACCCTTTCTATTTTTTAATAAAACATTTCATGTTTAATTAAAATTAGACTAAGAGATAAATCAGATGATCACAGATTACTTATTATTATTAATAATAATACCATAGGTATGTACAATAAGTAGAGTCCAAATGAGAGAAATGAATTAATAGAAGATTCATGGTTACGGTTCCATTTGAATTCAAAAAGGAGAACCACCCGGAACAGTAAAAACGTGTTATCAATTTAAGGATGCAGGTCTAGAAAAACACCAAATAACAGACGACGACATGGTATGAACTAGATAGTGGAGGTTAAAAAAAAATAATCTCTTTTTTTTGTCTACTTTTCGCTCCCTTCTTTGTAATTACCGAGAGACTACTCTGGTACTCGAGCACACAAAACGCCTTCTTTTAACTGTGTATACGTAAATGACAACTGATTTCCACAAGGAGAAGATTCGACTCACTCACTCTAACGACTTTGTTGTGAATCAGCGTAAATAAGACTTCAAGAAAACGGAGAACTGCGAGATCCGATCACCGACGGATTGGCGGCTCCTGGCAAAAACCGAGATGTTGCACTTCTGTACAGAACAGGCAACGATCCTTTATCTACCAGCCAATAACCGCATTCAGCCACTATAATACGTGCAATGATTCGGATATTCACCTACTGTGTGTGTATTGCGTGTGCTGGGATTATTTCAACTACTTAAAAATAGTAATAGGAGGCAAGTACTTATTCAAAGAAACGGAAAATAAAAACCACTTTTATACTTACATAATTTTTTGTTCTTCATTTCTACGTATTTCTTCATCGCGATTCAGCACTCCAAGTATTATTTCACGTTCTTTATATGTCAAGTTCGAAGCTTCTTTTTGAGCCGCCGTAAATAAAGCATGTGAGCAAGCTGGATCGGGACAACATTCAGACATTCTTCTAAATCTGATTTTACTATCACTTAACCATTTATGTTCAAATGTTTTCGCCGTTTGTCAATGAATAAACCACCCGTTCGGTTTCAATCTTTCATACAAAATGAACTAGTTAAGTTTGTGAAGTATATAATCTTGGAACCTTTTTTCTACTTTTATGATAAGCCATTAACTTAACATCCTGTGGTAATTGGAGTAGTGATAAAACACTCATTTAATTGGTTAAGATAAGTTTAGCCTAAATAAACATACACTACTTTTATTTGTTATAATAACCTTCCGGAAAGAGTTAAAAATTAGAAACAAATGTAACTGAACTCTTATTATAATTTATTTCTGTATAAAGTCATTTTAAAAAATTTCAACAAAACTTATTTTTAAAGATTTTAATTCTACCTGGTATTATATATTTACTGTTCAGTGAATGTTTACTCGAAACTGAAATTTCTAAAACGTAAAGAGTATAAAGGTTAATCGAACCGACGCGTCGATATAAGGCACGATTTTTTTGATTATAAAACTGATATATTACATTTCACAATTTAACACAGGTTCTTATCATATTACTATTAATTGTCAAACCAAAGAGATTTGGACTATACAGAAAATGTGGCGTTATGGAATTACACCTAATACACATTGTAGCTTCAAGAAATAAAAAAACGAGACAAAATTTTTCCGTTACAATTAAGTTTTAAGAGTGTAACGCGGATTTGTTTTAGAATGGTCTATTTCACTGAGAATGGTGAAACTATTTTATAGTGAGTAAAATAAAAATATTTTACTTTACACATTATCAGTGGAAGGAGAAATGGAGAACGAGAGAGAGAGAGAGAGAGAGAAAGAGTATGTTAGGAGGACTTTTTCTTAACTTCCCAAAAGACTTTTTTATGATACTATGCCTCGCGATGGTGTCGACTGCTAACAAATGAAAAAATAATATATTAACTGCAAAGTTTAATTAAGAAAATAGTTTCTGGTAAATTGCAAGTGCAAGAATTAATTATATAATACGTTTTTAATGAAATATTAATTGTTTTCATGAAAATATGTAATTGCCTTGTTTTGATTACCATCAGGAGAATTACTGCTCGGAAAAAGTAAGCGTGCTCCACGGGAAATAAGCATAGGAATAAAAGTTTGAGAAAAAAACCACCTCGAGAAAGGGGGGCTAAAATATTTACGAAAATTTAGATCACGTGTGTAAATGAATCAAAATCTGGTTGGACCTTCAAGAGAGTTTAATTCATTGACATCCCCTGTTCTATCTTGTTGCGGACATTTCAGTCGCAGAGTGCGACATATTGACGTACCCAATTCTTCACATGCCTTGATAAACTGTGCTACCTAAACGTCGGCAACGAGATAGAACAAGGGTTGTCAATAAATTAAAACAATCTGAGCGCTCTTCTTGAAGGCCCAACCGGCGTTGGAGTTCTATAATTAAAAGACATCAATCTTAAGAGAACCTCATGAGGTAACTAAATTACATTTTTGACTTATGCGAATGTTGCAGCTTTAGAAAACATCTCATTTTTGTTCTCGATGATTCATTTCTTAAAAAATACTTACTATAATGAAATCATCTCTAACGCCCTATATTTTATTTCACATAAGATACTATTTCATGAATTATAGTTTTTCCCAAACAAGAGTTATAGGAGTTGAGAGGGGATGTTAGAGTAAAAACACCTCCTCCCTTATTCAAAGTGTCGACGTTTCGACCGACATGGTCGACATTTTTAAAAAGGGACATGGTATTTTCACTCTAACATCACCGTCTCAACTCCAATGAAAGAAGGCCAACTCTTGTTTGGGAAAAACTATAATTAAAAAAAGAAAGTAAGGAGTCACAACAACATTCTATTTCATGAAATTTACAATAACACTACATTTTGTATTGTTGAAACTAGATGGTTGGTAATCATTCTTGCTTCTAGTTAATTTGTTTTATTTATCCCGATTGATCGATGAATCAAGGGCACACTTTTGTATGTGGCTATTCTTTTTTATATATTGAATACCCGTATACATTATTAGCTAACGTATTATTTCAAGAGTATTGTTTTGTATGTCTTTTATTAAATCAAGTAACTAAGGATAACATCAACCACACAACAGACAATTAAAAACAAAAAGACACAATTATTTAGTTCAAAAACAAAACATAGTTTTGTTGAAAAGGCCATGAACTAGTTATTCACTGGAATAATAACTGTTTGTTAATAAACAATATTGAGAGCAAAGAAGACATGTTGGAGGACTGTACATTTTAGCTACTTAAAATATAGTGAATTCCATAAAAGTTCATTTGTGCTAAGAATTTTTAAAGAAATTTATTGCTATTTTTATTGCATTAAAAAGTGAAAAATATAACTTACAAATTGACACAAATTTCTTTTGTGTTTTCTCTAACGTATAACCGTTTTTCTGATTATCTTGTATAAAGAAATATTATTAGAAGATCTGTTCTACGATTTGTGAATATGAAATACGAGAAAAACTCTGAGCTATGCAACATCCTCTGTAATGTAATAGCGCATAATAATATCAAGGTTGGGAAATTAGTCCTTTTTTGGAAAACGCAGATTCTTGTAAATGCGCAACATCACTTGCGTGGCCACTATTTCTCTAAATAATAAAAATAACGTAAAAACATTTTTCAGTCCACTAAACAGTATGAAACTCACTCGATCAGTAAGGTACACAGCTTGTCCGTGTAGTACGCGGACCTTTGACGATATTGCTTTTAAAAAGTCGAATTCTTTTAGGTCCCTCAGGGCATACAATTTAAAAATGTTTTCAATTGTACAGGGTGTTCCACTTTAATGAACCATCTGTTAACTTTGACTTTTAAAGGAAACATATGTTTTTTTATTTATTATTCCGAGTCTACCTGAAAAACTACGGTGACTTTATGTATAAGAGTCTTACTCAAAAAATGATACTTTTCGAGATATCGATTTTTAAACATTTAATTGGGTCAATATTGAATGTTTATAATGTCAAACTTTGTAATCGAAAATGATGAATAACCTAATATAATCAGATTGCTAGATCGAGGTAGAATTAAATTTTCTACAATTTTGCTATTAGGTTCATGTTTGTCTACCAAAAATCCAGTGTTAGCCTTGAAACTCGTTTATGGTTTATTCCACTGAAATTGGAATGGAAGTTGTTTATTGGCAACTCATAATTATAAAGCAGATAATCCGAACTAGAACGATATCTCCGAGCTGAGATTCAAACAGTCTACAATTGCCAACTATGAAAAAAATATAAGGAAACATTTTTTGTACTGAAGAGGATATGTAATTTGACATCGTTATCGTTATTAGCAGTTGAAAAGCCTACCATGGAGTACACAAACAGCAGATAACGTTGTTATGAAAACAAATTCCATCCTATAACATCATATCAGTATCTAACAAAACAGATTTTGAATGCTGACACGTTTACTAGGAATTCTTCTCGTATTTGACATTTCCAGTTTATTCAGATATTCCTTTCGGCTATTTAAAGTAATCTGTCTAGCAATTTTTGTTGTAAATTCTGATGATCTATTTTATAATTTCGAGTTGTCACTAAATGTTTTGATGAAACGTGTATTTTTGATTGAAGATTGATCGGATTCGCTTGAAACTTGTTACTCGGGGGTTTTTGGGGTCGCTGATTACGAATCTGACCTTAGAGTTTGAAAATTCAAAATGGCGGATTCAATATAACGGACGAACAATTAAAAATTGATGGGATTGGCTTCAAACTTGTTACTCGGAGGTTTTTGGGGTCGATGATTACGAATCTAAAGTGAAATTTCTCGATTAAAATCCTTATAACCTATAAACCAAGAAAGTCAAGAAAATTTTCAAAATCTAAAGTTAAATTCGTAATCAGCGACCCCAAAAACCCCCGAGTAACAAGTTTCAAGCAAATTCGTCAATATTTAAAAAAGTTTAAAAAGTTGTGTTTGCCACTCAAAATCCACCGTGTTTTTTGAGGTTAGAAAAAAAAACATGACGTGATGGGGCAAAACAGACTTCGGATTCGTGTTTATCAGCGACCCCAAAAATATACACCAGGTTTGGTGAAAGGTACCCCCGCATCGATTTTTTTGTGGACCTGTGAAATCATTGATAAACCATATGATACAGTGTGATCACTCCATGTATTGCGAACAAGACCCTTATTACAAAGGGACCGTTTAAACCACAGAGACTAATTTACATCTTTAACATTTAGTTTTAGTATAAAAATCTTGCTTCGTTTTTAGATTACGCGAGTGTACTTTCACGTAGAGTACATTAAAAGTGCATACTAGTTGTGTTAATAAACAAAATTTTAATAACATCATTTAGAAAATGAAATGAATGACCTGATTCTTAAAGGTGGTTGTAAACTTTCAATACATCTATTTATGTTCTTGATTGATTCGATGTATTGAAATATCAATAGGTAAAATGACAATGTAAATGAACGGACATTCAGAAGGAAAAATAATCATATCCTTGGATTGTAAAACACAAACTTCATTGTAATTAGGAATGTACTAAAATAAATAATCACGTTGGTTTTTCGGTTACAAGTGGATGGAAGTGAAGAAGTTTTTAATGTTATTTGATAATAGACGCGCAAATTATTATAATATCTCATGCTTATTTACAACTTACGCTCGCTTCAAAACGTTACACTGATATGTTTAAAAAAAATACACACGTACAAAAAAATAAATATGTAAAGAAGTGTAGGTATTATCCTTTGTTTCATTTCACAATTTATTTTAAAAAAACCAAATTGTACATGTCTTTTCGCATCCGAAACACGCAAAACTGTGCTAGTGGGGAAACCCGTGTTCATTTCCCCACTACAAAATATTCCAAATAGGTTACATGGTTACTATAGTAACCAGCATCTTTGTCCAGATTCCGTAATGTGTTACTAGCTTTCTGATTAAAGTAACAAGTGGGCGTTTGTTGTTATTCAGTTACAACCTAAAATTATTAGTTTCTAAAATCGATACACGAACTTATCAATTAAAATAGACTCAAAATTTTATCGTAGGAGTAAAGAAAAAGGCTAATGTAAAAGAAATATATTTACTGTACTTTATAAATTACACATTTATGACATTACTAAGTACAATGTATGTATTTTATTTTCCCCTTTGTATTAGTTCTTTATGCTCATGTGCTATTCACAATAGTATAAATTAATTTACGGAATGTGATATTTTTTTTTTATACGAATCATGGATAAAGTTTATAACTTTTATAGTTAAATTTATTTCTGCACGCCTTAAAAATATATAAAACTTGTATATCTTACTAGTAACAAACATTTTCAAATAGCATTTCTTATAGTAAAAATATTAATCACAAATCTTTTCTTAGAATTCATCATCGTTATCTAATTCTAAAATATGTATAATCAACAGCGAAAAACTATAAGATTTAAAAGTTTGCATCTACATAGATAATATGTACTGTATTCTATAATAAAATAAATATAAAAATACAATAAATTATCATAAAAAATTATGAATTCGTTGCAAATTTATGGTGAGCAACATATAAAATTTATTTTGTGCTTAATAACTAATGAGCAATTATGAAAAATAGGATTCTTAGTTATAACATGGAATGTAAATAAATGACAATGTAAAAAAAAACAATAACTTGCTGCCTTATATATAATTTAAGATTTTTCAATACGCTTTTATCGTATTTTGACGCTATTTACCTATAGACGAATGTGTAACTGTTGGTGGTAACTTGTAGATAGATTTGTTTTTTTTTGGTATTAATGTTGTATCTAAAATTTACCGTTTGATCAATAGAAATCACTGTAATACTGATAAGAGGTTTTCGAGCTGCTCAGTAAAATTAGAGAATAACAGAAATTATACATAGTATTTCACGAAACATTCAATATTTTTAGTTATGCACATAGTGTTGTACAAGTGCCAGCTTGTAACTTCAGCAGAGTATATTATCTCAAATATTCAAATAAAGCCAATATTTACATATATTCTCGACCAGTTCGCGCAATAAGGTAAATGAGCGTTAATTTTTATGTACACGATTGACTATAATAAAATTAAGGTGTATGTATAGCAAGCCAGCCTTTTACCAAACGTGCCTTTATGTATATAATAATTACTAAAACTATTATCTTCGGACATTTTCTATTCTTAGGATAATAAGGTCACACTTGCATCACACACTGCGAAATTTTATCTAACTCTGCTTGGAGCAGTCGCCTCATATCAGTTTCTATTTGTAACTTTCCTTTCAACTCTTCGATCGCAATTTTATAATCTTGATGTTGTTGTTGTACAAATGTTTCTAACTTTTCTAGCCTTTGCAACAGATCTGAATAATGCTTAGTTGAAATTTCAATTAAATCGTTGTCTTCTCGTGTAGGTTGAACTTGTGGCGATTTTATTTTGTGAATCGAAGTATCAGGCAAGTGATGTACTGTTTGTGGTCTAGGGATGTTTTGAGGCACTACTGCAGACGGTTTGCTTCTCAGAGCAACTCCCTTTTCTATTTCAGTTGGTGAAGTTTTTAGTTTAGTATTACTATTATTTGACGTAGGTTTAGTAATATCCGCAGGACTAAGGGGAACTTTCTCAACAGGAGATTTAGATTTATTATCATCGACATCAGATGACCCACATTTTTCGGTAAGTGTTGGTGTTAGTTTTAGTTTATTTGGTTCTGGGCCAGGAGGAGTTGATGTTCGTTTCGCTTGACTTAATTTCATTTCTTCCAACCACGGAGCTTTATGTTTTTCCCACTCTCTTACTTTTGGTTTAAGTTCAATTTCTTGTTCGCCGTTCCCAGCTGAACGTGTAAGTACTGTTTGCTCTAATAAATTATCCAATGGAGAATGATCTACGTTTCCATTTGCAATTCCAGGTTCGCAGTCTTTATAAATTACGCTAGGTGGCCTCCGACCTAAATTTGAAAATTAAATAAGTCCTAAGATAATTAAATTAAAATAAATAAATTAAAATAAAATTAATTCTGCATTCATTGTACGCATGGATTTTTGATTAGAATTTGAAGAATACACTATTACATTTCCATGTATATTCTACAATTTGTTTTAAGTTGAGAGACTCTGCTTTTCTTACTATAGAGAAATGATTTTTGTATATAAGAAAGCAAAATTTATGAATGCGAGAAAATTGGGATATGCTTGATTAATATATATACTTTTGCGATTCAGTCTTTATTACCAATGAAATCCCAGGAAAAGTGGAAAAATGCGTATTGCCAATTTCGTGATTGGCGCAAAGAAAAACGAGTGACAACGATCAACGAGGAAGTAAAAAGTAGTAAAATAATAAATGAAACCAAGTAATAATAAATAGGTAATCGATAAAATAATAAACTGAAAATATAGGTTATTTTATTATTAGAGCATATTTTCAACAAAAATTAAAAGTGTACAAGAGTTCAACAATCTGTAGAATATTTTTTTAATTAGGGCAAGTTTAGGGATAACGAAGTTTCCAAGTCAATAAAACTCAGTTGGACATTAGTCTGAGAAATCCAGTGTTTTCACAAAACTATAAATAGAAAACTGAAGTTGACTAAACTAAAATTTGAAAATAATCTAAATTGGTAGTTTTGTCTGTTGGTACAACACATTAGAGTGTAGAGTGTACCCGTGTGAAGTTACCCATAAATCCAGCCATAACAGTACTAACACGATTTGTGCTTGTTAAAAGTAATTTAAAGTACAAAAATCAATGTTTAATTAACAATTAATAAACTGGTTAAAAACAAATTCACATAACTACCCCTCTAGTTTTATCTCAATTTTGAGTGAATAAATGTCTATGAAATTTCGCTAATAGATAGAATGACCAATTGTAAACAACATATTAAAAAATAAAGATATATTTTTTTGAGAAAAAAAAAATTAAATTATTAACCGCCCCTACAATCAGGGCAGCCTTTAATCTCAATTTTGACAAATTTCGCGTTTTTATGGATTTTTGCCAATAGATAGATTAAACAATTCTAAACAACACATTATAGAATAAAAAGTTCACTTAAGGCTGTTCTCTCAGGGAGCTAGAAAGTTTATGTAAATTTATCTCGCTTATTTTTAGAAATGTTTTCCTGATTTTGCACAAACATATAGCTAATATTATTATTTATGTCGTGCAGGAGCTATTTTTTTAATTTTCGTCTTCGTTGTATTTAATTTAATTAAAACGTAAAATAATAGAAAAATGGATTTCTTATAAGTCCAAATTTCGACTCCTGCGCGACATAGATAATAATTTTCTGACAACCCTACTTTTTGTTTTTTTAATTTTTACTTAAAAATCAATGAGAAAAATTAACATTAAGTAAACGATAAATACTGAAAACTCTTGGAGAATTGTGAAATGAATGTACTCGCGGGCGAATTTTTCTGAGCGCAACAGGCCAGACTTGGAAGCCGATTAATATTAATAGATAAATAATATATTGTTGATGTCAATTTTTTTGTACATGACGTGCATTTTAAACAGTTTTAGAAACAGAAAAAAACAACAAATAGCTATTTATGTAAAAAGAAATAAAAATAGTGAACCGCCTACTAGAAATCTGAAATTGTCCTGAGTGATAGAACAGCCTTAAAAAAATTATTAATTTATGGACGTAGCTCGACGTCTTTGTCGCACTGATCAATCCTATTTTCAATCTCGATTTTCACAATGTTCACGTGAATAAATTTATGATATTTTGCCAATAAATAGAATAAACAATTCTAAACAACACATTAAAGAATAAAAACTTACCCTTTTTTTAAAGATATAGAAATGTCGTCAAAGCATTCACTTATTATTTTATTATACGAGGGCCGTTCAGAAACTAACCTCCGGTTGATTGAAAAAAATACACCAAGTTAAGTAAAAATATTTTAATATATACATATTACAACCACATCTTTGCACTATTTTTTCGACATAGTCTTCATAACGATTGAGGCACTTATCATATCTCTTCACAAGCTTTGAAATTCCTTCTGCATAAAAATCACCCGCTTGTGCCTTGAGCCAGCCTGTGACCGCATCTTTGAGCTCTTCGTCGTCATCAAACCGCTGGGACCCGAGCCATTTCTTCATATGCATGAAGAGGTGATAATCGCTTGGCGCCAGATCTGGGCTGTAAGGTGGATGGTTGAAAACGTCCCACTTGAAGGACTCAAGAAGGGCTGTTGTTCTACGAGCAGAGTAAGGACAACTCCTTCACTCATAACTTTTGGTCCGTACACGGCACAAAGCTCACGATGAATAGCTGCTGCAGAGTATCCTTTGGCTGTAAAAACCTTATAACAGCACGCACTTCACATTTGGCGGGATTTTCTATTGCAGCACACTTTCAAACTGCCACAAAAACTAAACTAGCGCAGGTACGATGTTCACTGACTACGGCTTGATGCCGACTGACCTGCTGAGCGCGTGAATGCACAGATGGCGCTACTCCCCCACTACCCGCACTATGACCAATCGGAGGTTAGTTTCTGAATGGCCCTCGTATTAACATATTAACAGTATTGAATATTGTAAGTATATTCAAAAATCCTCTTCTATTCAAATGGACTCGATCTTTTAACATGTAATGATTTATTTTTGAAAAGTATTATGGATATGCCTATTCAATATATTGTATCTATTGGCAAAACAAACTGAAAAGACCAAAAAAACTGCACCAAAAAAACCTTTACACGGACACGTGTTTCAATAGATAAGCTATTCCTTTGATCTATTAGCAAAATTACATAAAACATTGTGAAAATAGAGATTGACAATGGCGCTTGATAAGTACGGCGAGGACTTCGAGCTGCGTCTAAAAACAAATAGCTTTTTATTCTTTTTATATGTTGCTTATAATTGTTTACTCTATGCATTCAGAAATTCTATAAAAATTTATTCACTTGAAGTTTGTCAAAATTGAGATTAAAGACAGCGCCTGATTGTAGCGGCGGTTAACGTAGACCTACATTCATAAATTAATTTTTTTTAAGTGCAACTTTTATTCTTTAATATGTTGTTTAGAATTGTTTAATTTATCGATCGGCAAAATTCCATAAAAATTTATTCCCGCGAACATTGTGAAAATCGAGATTGAAAATAGCGTTTGATGAGTGCGGCGGGACCTTCAGCTACGTCCATAAATTAATAACTTTTTTAAAAGAAAGTGTAACTTTTTATTCTTCATTCCAATATGTTGTTTAGAATTGTTTAATCTATTTATCGGCAAAATCCCATAAAAATTTATTCACGCCGAACATCGTGAAAATCAAGATTGAAAATAGCGCTTCAGAAGTGCGGCGAGGACCCTGAGCTACGTCTATAAATTATTAACTTTTTTGGAAAAAAGTGTAATTACTCCACATCTTATAAATAAAATGGAGAATTATGCGACGGTGTCCAAACCGAAAATTTTAACACCCCTTTTTTTTACTTTTCCAACGAATTACAGTTAGTACGTTATAATGAAGCAAAAAAAAAATTTATTGCCAACGGCCGGTCGGCCGTATGTAAACAAGATATAGAGAAAACCACCCGTCCGATTTTTATGAAATTTTGTACAAAGACCTTATTTATAATTCCGAAGATCTGATTAGTTTTTGGGTATAATCTATATAGCCAAAAGGGTCGTTAACCTACATAGATTTTCGAGTTTTTGAAATATTTAGAAAAATATTCATTTTACACATTTTTGTTTTAAATAAAAGTTGTTTATAATTTAATTATACACATTTTTTGTTTAAACCATATTTTGATCCGAAAAGGAATTACTGAGATATAACAATCATGTGACCAATATCAATTTTACAAAAAAAGTTGAGGGAAAAAATTGTTGCAAATTCTATTGTCTATAGCTTGTGTTTGAAACATTTTTTTCTAAAACGCAATTTTATTTTCGCTTATCGGGGTGAAACCGCAGAACTCTAGGTAAACGTTTGTTTTTTATTCATTACTATGTTGCTTAGAATTCTTTACTCTACGCATTGGCGAAATTCCATAAAAAATTATTCACGCAAAGTTTGTCAAAATCGAGATACAATTACAGGAGTTGTTATATGTATGAATTTGTATTAACTATTACCTTAATTCTTTAATGGCCGGTTGCACCAACACTACTTAAACTTAGCGAAGCTTAAAATAATCGTTGGTATGGTATTAACAATTGTATTTATACCCGTATTTATAGTCGAGCAAGGACTTAAGTCTTAAATTTGTCTTAGCCAATTTTAACTTACGGTGGGGTTAAAAGCAGAATTGTGCCCATAAATTTTTGAGTTTTGACTAAGCTCTACTTAAGACTAGAAATCTGAAAATATTATCAAAAACATCATAATTATTTCCAAAATTTGTTTTAAGTCGTAAGCTTGTCTTAGTTCAGTGTATTAATACGGGTATTAAGTTTTTAAGCATAGCATAGTTTAAGTCGTGTTGGTGCAATCGACCATAATCATTTTAATTGAACATTGGTTAACATACACAAATTACTATTAACAATTATCGTTGTAGTATAAGTTTTTGTATGGCTGATTTTTGGGTAACTTCACATGGGTGTAAATTTTTGAAGCTACTGAATCACTTTAACTTTCTTATGTTTTAGTCTGGAAAGATTCTGGCGATGTTCTTCTGACAGTAAGAGTTGAGTTGGGAGTTTCATTTAGTAATTTTGACAATATTACTGTTAATATTAATAACAGAAATTAAAAACGATACATTTTTCACTGTTGAAATATGATTTCTGCCTTTGTTAGAAAATATCCTACTTTTCCAACTCAAATTAATATCAAAATGTAAAAAGTTCTCCAAATTCTAGTCGAAAAAAGTTATTTTTGAGTTATTTCTTTTTTTTCAGGGCTTCTCCACTTACCTGGTGCTTTAACTCTATTAGCTCGTACATCCGAAAGAATCGCAGTTCTTTCTACTTGATCGAAAGCATTTTCAGCTATTTCATTTTTAACATCATCTTTTAATTCAACGCTTTTTGTTAAAATTGGGTGGCTTTTACTTCCCGAAGCTCCATCAACAGCATCAACAATTTTTTTTCTTAAACCTGCCAACAATCCCCCTTGAGAAGCGGAACCCGATGGCGATTTTTTACCAGGTATTGATGGTTTTTTACTTGGTATCGGGGGTGTTGTTTTTATTTCTGATTCTACTTTATCACCTTTCTCTTCTAATGATTTTCGTTGAGGAGAAACAACTGGCACTTTAGCTCCAATTGGTTCTAATACTTTACTTTTCTTATCATCCAATTCTGGTATTATCACAACAAAGTTATCTGGGAAGACTCCAACACGCCCGTTTAATTCTCCTCTCCACCAACCTGGATCTTGACCATCAGTACTTAACAAAGTAATAAAATCACCTTCTTTTAAAGTTAATTGCCTTCATTTTGAGCTTTGTAAGAATACTTAACTTGGCACAATGATTTTGCTGAAAGATTCTTATCATTACTAACAATAACAGTAACAATATGTAGACAAATTTACCAGGTTTAGGAGGCAATGTAGGATATTTTACATCATTATCATTAATGTTTGTTAAATCTTCTCTACTACCGGGTTTAGATTTTATTTCTTCAACAAAATTAGAAGGAAAAACTCCTTCCTTTCCGTTAAGAGTACCTCTCCACCACCCTTCTTCTTCTTCACCTAATATTGTAATAACATCTCCGACACTTAAGTTTAATTCATCCTGGTTTTCCTGTTTATAACTAAATATAACCCTACACTGCCTTATTATAGAAACGTCCTTCTTATTTCTGAAGTGAATTTGCGCTCCTTATTTATTATTCTAACAAAATTATCAGGAAACATTCCTTTTTATCGTTCAGTACACCTTCCCACCATCCTCCCAGTTTTTTTCAGGACATCCTTTATAATATCCCCTTTCTTAATAGTGAGTTCATCAGGTTCTTTGGCCAAATAATCGTATTCTACTAGAACTTCCACTGAAAATTGTATATTTATAGTTAAACTATTTTTAATGCATTGCATGTAGAAAAGCAATTATTTTATTTGAAGTAAATTAATGAACAATGTTGCGATACTTTACCCATTTTAGAAATATTTCATTGGAAATTACGTTCTTAATCCATTTCACAATTTACTTTAATCAGCCAAGCCCATATGATATCACATAAACATGATTACCTCAACATTTACACCTGTGAAATACATTTACAATAAGATTGCAACATCGGAAAAACAAAACACTAGAATCCGTCACCAGTAGCCCAGCGTCGTAGTTTAGAATTGGAAACAGGGTGTCAAAGTAACGTCGTAAGTCTTTCAATCAAAATCAACGGTCGTATTTACTATGATTTTTTAAATCACATTACTAGAAGATACTCGGTTATTATTAATCCAAATGCGATCAAGAATAATATACTATACAAAGCAAAAACTTTCCAAATTAGTTACATCGATAGTAGGTACTTTATTTAGTTTTAGTCATTTGTGCAAACTTGCTGTGCTTCATTAATTACGTTGATATTATATAGAAATAAACTTTGTACCTAAAACGACGTGACCGATGTTTTAATTTTAAAGGTACAAAGTTCGAAAAAAAAGGAGACGATATTTAAATCTGAAGCACGATAAAGTGCAATGATTCTGCCATAGATGGTTATGATCCCATCTCAAATTTTCAAATAAAACATTGCTTATCTATAAGATCCTAATTTAAAATTTTACAAATTTAAATAATAACTTTAGAAGTTCATTGTTCAACATAGTGGGTTGCAAACTGTAAGGGGTTTAGAACATGTCATTTCCCATATAATCATTCAATGCTTCTTTTTTAACTACAAGTGCGAGAAACGTGAAACGTACATTTGGAGGGCTTTCTGTCTAATTTTTGAATTCAAATCATGTACCTATTGTACAAACGTCCAATTAAAATGATTTTAAAGGTCCGTATGAAGTTTTACTTTTTTTCAAACCCTTTTCAAGGCCAGAAAAGTAAGTGGTGGCAATATAGCAAATAGTCAACTGTATTTTAAAATCTGAAGAAGTACACCAAATGGAACATTCCCAATATCCTAATTTGAAAATGTTCAAATTTATACCGTGTTATGTACCAGTCACTGCTACGTTAATTTGTTAATTTAAATAGAATCCTGTACAGGGTGGGCCATTTTCGATACTTTTAAAGGCAAACTCCTTGATCCAATTGAAACAGGCAAAAACTAATGTCGGTGTCTGAGGCTTATTTTTAATGAGAAACACAATGGCGAAAACCGCATGGCGATATCCATTATAGTGTCGGAGATACAGCAGGGTGATTTTCTAATATTTGAATTTTAGAAAAATGTCTGTAAATTGTTTCCTGTTGGAAATTTTCAATTTCTGCAAAAACTTTCTTCAGCACTTTTACGTAGACGCCAATGACGTTTTAAAATTTTTAGGGTTGGCTGAACGTTCGCCTAGGTAGTAACAATTTTACTAATGAAGTAAAATGAATGAAGCTTTATTAAAGAATAATCTGTGATAACCATAACCTCGCAACCAACTCTGAAAATCCCTGACATAATTTTCTAAAGCTTATTAACATTTTCTTGCGTTGCATTGAAAAGTACACTTTAAAGAAAAACATATACCTTAACTTAATATCTAAAGGCGACAAATTCAATGCAGTTTCTACGCATTTTTGCAGTAGATGACAATAAGAAACTTTGCTTCCTTCAAGTTTATGCTTTTTCGGTATTTATCCATAAAGTTAATATACAGGAGTCAATAAATAATGATGTAATCAGTGGAATTCAATTTATATACTGTTTTTCAAGCTTGGTCAAATGTTGATGATTTTATTAGATACATGGTTTACTATAATAAATCAATATTATATAAATTTTCTTACTGTGTTCTTTTGTTCTTGTCATTTTCCACGTAATCTTTATCTGAATCCATCTTCTCATTAAGTTTATCGTGGTGCCTTACATTACCTTCCTAGAAAATTCTTTATGTGTAACTTTTGTTCAAATGTAAGTGGTTTCTAATTTAATTGTATTTATAGTTCCAGCTTATATTAAGGTGCCTTAGAATTCAGAAATTGCACTAAGTATAGTGCGATTTTTATTGATTGAAGCAGGCGTGGTTACAAATTAGCGTTAATTTTTTCCAAAACGACAGCTCTGTCATTTATGAGAAATTTTAATTTTTATTTTATTTTCATAGAAATCTTTTGTTATATCTTGTGTTATAAAAATCTAAAAAATTGAAAATATCTGTAGTACAATTTTAACTCTACCGATTTTATTAAAAAGTTTAATCAAACATACGTTGTTTATCTACATAAGTAATTCAGGTATGGCAAAATGTTCGACTTAAAATCGTAGCTTAATTTCCGATCTTTTAGATAAATAGATATTTTTTTCTGTAACGTATCAACAACCATTGGCAAAGTTGTATTATAAATAAATTTAGTAGAACACCCACTACAGATCCCGTAATATCGTCTTAAAATTCACTACAATCTAAGTGTTTTGCAAGTTTTTGTAAAGTTGACGATCTTCAATACTCTTCAATCAACACTAGTACAATTTCGTGAATGATTAATACTGATAAAGTGGTTATGTCACTACCGGTTCCCCAGGATATTACATCAACTTTCGATTTAGAAATGGGACACATTATCAATTATTATAATAATGTTCTAAGTATATTTATAATATTGACATTTAGCAATAAATGTTACCAATATAACTTTGTTTTAAATAATAGGTATTTATTATTGTCATAATTTAAAAATTATTTTTACAAACAGAAAGTCAGTGCCTATAGTAATGGTAATCTTACTTTGGTTGCACGTTACGTATGACGTAAAAATTCATACCAAACCAAACCAAAATTATTTTTTCTTAACAATAAAAGTCATATTATTGAACTACTCAGACTAAACCTTTACGTCAACATTAAAAGCAAAACAGTTATTTTGTTTTCACAACTATTAGAGGTTGGTACCTCGTTATGTCATATATGAATGTAACAGTAAAACCAACTTGATTCGTCGAGAATAAAACGTCACTATAACACTGAGAATGAATTTGAAAATAACACAGAAAACAGCAAAAACGCTTAAAGAAAATAATATATTATGAAAAATATAATTTTCGTTTCTCCTAACCCAGCAAACTTTAAGCTCAAATTATATTGTTTAATCTATAAAATAATCTACTATTTTTGTATGTATTAATTATTTGACAATTAATAGTGTAATGTAAATTGCCATGTTTTTCTTGTGTTGAACAGTGACACAGTGTTCTCGGATGTTTATGAACGTCTGTATCTGTCAAAATCGAAGTGCGCATATGTTAATAAACACTTTGGATGTAATTAACTAAAAATGCACAAATACTTTCTCTATATGTTACATTTATGAAGAAAGAAAATGATAAGTAAAAAGAATTTATTAAAGAAAGCTTCAAAAGTGTTTTTTTTTTATTATAACCTATAAAATTTACTTAAACAAGCATAATCAGCTGTACGCAACTCCGACAACGTTTTAGACAAATACGTCACTAGCTTGAATGACGTGCAACCAAAGTAAGATTGCCATCACTATAAAAAAATTTTATGTGCACCGAGGATGTAAAGATTGTGTTCCGTCTTTTCGGCCTTTTCTGGCCTAGACCAACAATCAGAACGGACGAAAAAAACTACTTTTTCTATTTTGGGTTAGATTAACAGAGCTATAAAACACCCTAATGAGTTCTTTCATAGAAAATAGCACGTTTCAGTCAAAGCGATGTAAGAGAAAGTTCCGTCCCAGTGTTATCTTTTTCTATCAGTTTTACCAACACGAACCTCCAAAATACTCTGAATTTTAAATTGTCACCAAAGTCAACCCAAGCCACAGATTATTAACCTTTTCTTGTAGCCATGTTGATATCTTGATAAAAATAAATTACAGGTACTTAATAAAACAATTTTAAATACTTACAGAAATACAGAGGTAATAGTAAACAATGTCTTGAAAAGACTGTTTGTAAAAAAGCAGCAAAACGATCAAAAGAAGATAAAAACCACGCAGAACAAACCCAAACACAAACTCAAACGAATAATTACAAATTTTAAGGTTAGCGGACTTGGGTTGACTTTTTGGTGATAATTTAAAATTTAGAGTATTTTAGAGGATTCGTGTTGGTAAAACTGACAGAAAAGATAGGATTAGGCGGAACTTTTCTCTACATCGCTTTGACTGAAACGTGCTATTGAGTTCTTTTATAGAAATAGAACAATTTTATTCCGAACGGTGGTAACATTATTCGATATTAAACGTCAAAGCTATTGTTACGTTTTTTTTAATTAAACGTATGACAAATGTACTAATTAAATTTAAACTAGCATTTAAACCAAAATGTAATGAAAATATTGCCACCCCTACCAATTATAGTTCGAATTACCTAAATTTAAAAAACTCTGAAATTTTATTTTAAAATCAATCTGAAAAGGACAAATTAATAAAATAGTATAAATAATTCGTTCAGAAGGCATTTTAGCCAACTGTACTCATTTTATAAAATGCGTCTTCTGTAACTAGTTCTTTAATATACTATTTTCCATTACTATCTTTAGAAATGATCATTATTGCCCGGTAGTTAAATCGAGAAATTGTTTTTTTCTTCAAGCGACAATAAAACGTCATATTATTGAACTACTGGCAGACGCTAAAAACTCTTTTACTGTCTAGACATTAAAAAGCAAAACAGTTATTTTGTTTCCACAACTATTTAGAGGTTGGTACCAACTTGATTCGTCGAGAATAAAAGTCACTATAAGACTCGAGAATCTCGAAAATTTGAAAATAACATATGAAAAACTAGTAATAAACGCTTGAAGAAAAATAATATTTCGCTTAATTTGCTGTCTCGGCTAACACCTCGCCAACAAACTTTTAAGCTCAACAATTATATTTGTTTAACTCCTAGTAAAATAATCTGTACTATTCATTACACTCCTGCCAGACGCTCTAACGATAAATTTATTATTGACCTAGTCAATAATGAATTGTTCAATTGTTGATAGTCAAGGCAAAGTAGATTATAAAATAAAAATATGTATTTAAGTAGTAAATTAAACGAATGTAAATTTAGGCAACCAACTATACTTCACAATAAAAACAAAAGTATTGGCATTCCGAATAAATACATCTAAATCTAACTTACACAACAAAAAAATAAACAGAAATATAACACGAAAACCTAAATTAATTGTTATCTTTAACATAGTAATTAATGGTACAGTTATTATAAGTCACATTAACCACTCTCATTGTAGCAGTACTTGTTAAACTTTCCACTGGTATATTAATTTCCTTGTTCTGAATTAGTACATCAGGTATAACATTGGTAGGGACCACAGGAACTGAACTGTAGGATGGTCCTGGAACATCGAACTGAGGTATTGATACAGTATTCGGATCAGAAGTATGAATTTCTCTGTTTGGGATAAGTACGTCAGGAATTAGTAAATCGGGAATAACTTGTGTCGGAATTGCAGCAACTGACCTGTTGGATGGTCCGGGATACTCATGTTGAGAGATAGCTGGTAGGGTTGTACTATTTACTGCACTCTGCACCATTCCAGCAATTCTTTTTTTATTTGCTAGTGATTCCTGTATATATCCTTCAGCTACTGTCGAGGACTTCCACCCTCCATGCTGCTTAAGGGTTAATAAATCTCCACCACTTTCTGCTAAAATCGTAGCTGAAGTGCGCCTGAATGAATGCCCGGTATATTTGTTTACATCAGGTAATTTTAAAAATTGTGCAATAAGTTTTGGCATTTTACTAATCGTATTATGACCAATATGTTGGTGTATAGGTTTATTACCACGATAACTAATGAAAAATTTTTCTAGATCTGGAGTAGGTCTGTTTTTAATGTATTTTTTGACAACATCAACCCAATGTGGTTCTAAAATAACAAATTTTCTAGCGGCACCATTTTTACTAGTTGGAATATTGATAATTATAATATCATCATGGAAATCAAAATCTTTCACTCGCATATTACACAATTCATCAGTTCTGCAAGCTCCAGCTACAGCAATTACTAACACAACCTGTAGTAATGAATAGTAAATTTAACAACTCAATTCTAATTCATTGTAAATTACCTTAGTAGATAAAAATGTCTCATCTGATGCGTCATTTAAGAATTTTTCAATTTCTGGTTTCGTAAATACCAACGTTATTTTGGAATATAATTAGCATTTTGCTTCTTCAAAATGCTTGGTAATTTAAAATATTTAGAAATATCAATATTTTCTTTTTATAGAAATAATTTATTTGAGCATGGAATATATTGGCCATAAACTCGATGCCTTTTTAGTTTGTGCTTGTTGTTGAAATGAAAATACACTAATAAAATATTTTCTGAAGTGTTTGCAGTTTTCTTGGCTGTACACCAGTCTTTGAAAGCTACATAAGTCTTTAAGTACAAACCTTTAGATTTTTCTGGTAACAACTGTTCACTAACTTTTTCTGCTACCTCTCTCATTTCTGGTGGAGTACATTGTTCATTTTCAATATTTTCTTCGTTCATTTTAATCAATTTTATATACAGGGTGTCCAGAAACTCTCCTGACAAACGAAGACCGGAGATTCCTCAGATAATTTTAAGACAATTGAACCCAATTCACCTAGTCCGAAAAAGCTTCCTAAGGGAGTTAGAGCTCTTTGAAGATGGCGCCTTGTAAATAGTTTTTTTAAATACCTCTAGAACGCTTCTAATTAGAAAAGCAAAAAAACTGGTATGCTTGTTTAGCCTTCAGAGATGAATCGATTCCATCAATTGCGAATTTCTAGTACCGGTCATAGGCGTCCGTTTTGGGTAGGTCAACGGTTATTTTAACGCATAACTTTTTTGTCTTTAACTTTTAAGCATTTGTGACACTAAATTATTAAATTTTCAGGTATTCTAGTACTAAAAGGTACTCTTACTTTAAGTCATTAGGATACACCGTTTTCTAGAAAAATGGATTTGAAAATTTTCTGTTATTAAAGTTAAATTTATATTTTTTGCACTAGTTGGCTATGAACTGCCAACAAAAGTAAAACCTACGTTTTTCATTGTCAAATTGCTTTAGCTCTAGCTCCCTTAGGAAGTATTTTCGGACTAGGTGAATTGGGTTAAATTGTCTTAAAATTATCTGAGGAATCTTCGGTCTTCGTTTGTCAGGAGAGTTTCTGGACACCCTGTATAAAAGTAACAAATTTTACAAGAATCGTAAAGAAACAACGTAACTCAATTGTTTTTACAAACTTTATGACAAAGCATAGGTACGTTGATCTTTAAAAAAAACGGAATTATATTTGTATAGATTAATAACTAAAACATATTATGGTAATTT